>SJYX01016623.1:22856-45736 GCA_006410675.1 Oreotragus oreotragus
TTTAAAAAAAAAAAAAAAGAGTGATATCTGTAACTTACAGTAAATCTTCACCTAAATTATTCAAGCTATTTGTTTATAAACAGCACAACCAGTCAAGCATGAAGTTTAAATTGGAAAATCAATTTCCCTGGAAAATATTTCAGGCTATATGGAGTGTCCCAGAGAGTCTGATGGCTGCAACGATTTTTTTGTTTGTTTGTTTTCATGACATCACTCACATAAGACAGCACTGCAGGACTAACACAGACACAGTCCTGAATTACAAGGAAGGTAGTAAGACATGAAAAAATTTACCTCCCCCTCTTTAGAAGGATTCCCTTATTTCTTTCACCTCTTCACTGTCATCACCTCTGGAGCTAATATGCCAGACAAGTACAGATTTGCTGCAGGAATGTGATCAAAGATTATGAATTAAAATTTATCCAAGCTTCAGATTCATCGTGATCTAACAGTTTCAGTATTTTTAAGTCTGTCATAAATTCATCTTTAAGGAAGTCATAACTCAAAAACCAAATGATAAATAATGAACCAAATTATAGTTTTCAAAATTACAATTATGTTAGCAGATACTATTGATAATCCAACTGTTATCTTCCTCTCTTCCCTTCTAACAGAATAAGAAATTGTCTTCTGGCCTCTGCCCAGCTCCCTCATGGGCTTTGGAGGTGCCGTAAGGGATGGAGGACGCTCTCGGGTCTAAGTCAATCGTGTGTATGCGTACCGGGTACAGGGGTGAGCATGTAACACAGTTCTGGCCAAGACATGAGGAGNCTAACAGAATAAGAAATTGTCTTCTGGCCTCTGCCCAGCTCCCTCATGGGCTTTGGAGGTGCCGTAAGGGATGGAGGACGCTCTCGGGTCTAAGTCAATCGTGTGTATGCGTACCGGGTACAGGGGTGAGCATGTAACACAGTTCTGGCCAAGACATGAGGAGTTCATTAGAAGGTTTTCAGAGCTTCTCTGGTGGCTCAGTGGTGAAGAATTCACCTGCCAGTGTAGGAGACACGAGTGCGATCTCTGATCTGTAAAATTCCGCATGCCAGGGAGCACCTAAACCCATGCACCACAAGTCTAGATCCTGTGCTCGAGAGCCTGGGAGCCACAGCTACTAACCCCATGCGCTGCAGCTNTCAGTGGTGAAGAATTCACCTGCCAGTGTAGGAGACACGAGTGCGATCTCTGATCTGTAAAATTCCGCATGCCAGGGAGCACCTAAACCCATGCACCACAAGTCTAGATCCTGTGCTCGAGAGCCTGGGAGCCACAGCTACTAACCCCATGCGCTGCAGCTACTGAAGTCTGCACAGTCTAGAGCCCCACGCACTGCAGCTACTGAAGTCTGCACAACCTAGAGCCCGCGCTCCACGAGAGGGGCAGCCACCGCAATGAGAAGCCGGTGCACCACCGTGAAGAGTGGCCGCCACTCTCTGCAACTAGAGAAGAGTCCCCGCAGCAACAAAGACCCACCAGAGTCAAAAATAAACAACTAAATTCATTTTATTTAAAACAAAAAAGGTTTTCAGATGAAGAAATTTCATTCTTGACAAAAAGAAAAGAGGGACAGGTCCCTCTTCTTCCTACAGATGTTGCCATGTGTGGATTTAACCTCTGGACCCACTGCAGTCACCTTGCTTCCAGCATAAGAATGAAGACAATTGCAAGAGATGGCAAAAGACAGAGATTTTAAGAAGCCCAACTCCTTCAGCCAGCTCTGAATTCCTTCCTACCTCTGGGCATCCTGGTGTGAGATCAGTATTTTTCCTAATTATTTTTGCTATCCAAGTTTCTGATTATTACAGGACAAGGCATCTGATACGGAGGCCTCAAAGAAAATAACAAAAACATGGTGGATACTACTCTAAACCCCCAATGTCTATGCTCCCTTTCTACCTCACTGATATTACCCTCCATCTCCTGTTTCAAGTAGCCCAACTGCAGAAACACAGTCATTTGCAGACAATAAAATATACACGGATCTCTACTATTGGAGCTGATAAGAAAGCAACTATTTGTCTTATTAAAATAAATTTGAAAAGGAGAGATGGCTCTCGGTGCCCTTTGCCTTTTGCTTTTTTCACCTTCTTCCTGCTTGATACATGCACTATATGCTCAGAGGTTGAGCCACCAATATGCTAAGGGTGATAGAACGGTAAACCAGGAGGAACCTGGAATCTTGATGCCTTCCTTGACCAGCTATGCTGTTCCTGGAAAACATCACTCCAGACTTTCGTGGCAAACAAAGAAAGCCCTGCCTGAACAAGTCCTTAGAGGTCTGCTTCACTTGTACAGCTGATGCAATCTCAACACAAAAATAATAAGCTATTCACTTATCAGCAAATAGCAAAACAAATTAAAGATTGGGAGGACTATAATGAATGGATAAAGGCATGTGCCCACGCAGAAATAAACTGCCTGGGTTTGAAAGTTGGCTCTGCCTTTAGTAAGCATAGGACTTTAGTTGTTATTTAATTTCTTAAGGCCTTGGCTTCCAGGTAAAATTGGAATGATAATAAAAGTAAATTTACTCCAAAGAGTTATGAGAATTTAATAAGACAATCCATATGGGGGGGGAGGGGTAGAAATGAGCCTGGAACACATTACTTCATCCCAGAACTATTGAACCGTGTGCCAGACCGTGTTCTAGGTACGAGGACTCTAACAGTCGACACAGCTAACAAAAAGCCCCCCGTTCTTACAGGGTGTGCATCCTATTGAGAGAAAATAGATAGTAAACAGCACAAGAAAGAAGCGCATGCAGTGTGTTAGATAGAGCTCTATTCAAAATGATTAAGCCGGGGAAGAGAAGTAGAGAGTAGCCGGGGTGGAGGCTTGTAATTCTAAACAGAGTGGATGAGGACAGCCTCACTGAGAATGAATGAGGACAGCCTCACTGAGAAGGTGATATCCTTGTCAAGATCTGAAGGAGATTAAGAGAAGGAGTCAGGTGAATCCCTGGGGGAAAAGGCCTCCTATGCAAAGGGAAAAGCTAGTACCCAAGGGAGAGCATCCCAAGGAAAACAATACACAGCAGAGATTTTAACAACTAGCTTGAAACAGTTTATTCATGTTCAGAAGCTAGTCTAGAAGCTTTAGGTTTCCAGCCAACTCTTTCTAGATCATTAGAATACAAAATGAATATGAAAATAGTGAAAATGAAAATTTCACTATATGAAAATTTCCCCATGCTCGATTTCTCTGTGTGTCCTCTCTAAAGCATCAGTGTATTATATGGATACTTTACATGCATTACATGGCCAAATGCCTTAGTCATGTCTTAGTCAGCTCAAGCTGTCGTAACAAAATGCCACTGACGGTAATTTAGATAATAGACATTTATTTCTCACAGTTCTAGAGGTGAATGTCCAAGGTCAAGTGTCTGGTATATAGTAACTGTTCAGTTAATATCATTTTTCTGTTATGCTATACTGGCAAAAAAAAGATGGAGAGAATGAAGAGATAGGGGGCTGAGAGATGACATCCAAGAAGGACATACATATGGGGATAAAAGAAGGTGTTCTTGAATTCGTGGAGAGACAAATCAGTATCCCAGTGGTTTGCTCATGGGCTGGGCTACTTACAACTCAGAAGTGGGCAACTTCTGTTTGAGGTGAAAGGTCATGGGAAGTGACTCAGATGCTTCCAAATGACTGTTTCTTTGCAGCTACCTCTTAAAATGGAATCAGGCCATTTAGGAAACAGGGAGTTAGAAAAATACCACTGTGAGCAACAGGTTGTTATTATTATTATTCCTATTATGAAGTGGTTTCTCTGTGACAGGTACTGAAATTAAGACATTGTATATATGAACCTTTTTTCTTTTTTTTATTTTTGGCCTGCATCTCACAACATGTGGAATCTTAGTTCCCCAGCCAGGGATTGAACTCACATCCCCTGCTACAGTGGAAGCATGGTGTCTTAACCACTACATTGACAGTTAAGTCCCTAGTTCTTCGTTATTTGTACCATCTTTCTCAAATTGCAACCAAGAAGGGTTCTACACTTCTAAAGATTCATGGGATTCGACTGGACCTGCCTGGATAATCCAGAATAATATCCCCATTCCAGAGTCCTTTTGCAATGTAAAGTGACAAGTTCACAAGTTCTGAGAATCAGGGCATGATCGGCTTGCAGGGGCATTTTTCTGCATACCATGCTGTTGTAGTTCAGTTGCTCAGTCATGTCTGACTCTTTGCGACCCCACGGACTGCAGCATGCAGGCTTCACCATCTGCTGGAGTTTGCTCAAACTCATGTCCATTGAGTCAGTGATGCCCTCTAACCATCTCATCCTCTCTATGTCATCCCCTTCTCCTACTGCCTTCAATCTTTCCCAGCATCAGGGTCTTTTCTAATGAGTCTGCTCTTTGCATCAGGTGGCCAAAATATTGGAGTTTCAGCATCAGTCCTTCCAATGAATATTTACAGTTGATTTCCTTTAAGACTGACTGGTTGGATCTCCTTGCAGTCCAAGGGACTCTCAAGAGTCTTCTCCAGCACCACAGCTCAAAAGCATTAATTCTTCTGTGCTCAGCCTTCTTTATGGTTCAACTCTCAAATCCACACGTGACTACTAGANACTGGTTGGATCTCCTTGCAGTCCAAGGGACTCTCAAGAGTCTTCTCCAGCACCACAGCTCAAAAGCATTAATTCTTCTGTGCTCAGCCTTCTTTATGGTTCAACTCTCAAATCCACACGTGACTACTAGAAAAACCATTGCTTTGACTAGACGGATCTTTGTTGGCAATGTAATGCATACCATATGGAGTGACAAAAGTGATCCTCAATAAGTCTGATCCTCACCAACTCTGATACAGAGTATACTAGTTTCCCTATTCAATCTGGAGGAAGAGGGCCAGCTTTACCATCTGAGCCATCTGGGAAGGCCATTAATTTGTTACACAGCCCTAAAAAAAGAAAACAACTGATACGCAGCCTAAATTAGTTATTTAAATACAGAATGAAGTCCCCAATGAAGAAAGAATTTTATAGTCAAACCACAATCCACTGTCAAATATGGGTAAGTGAAAACCACCTGGAACTGGACTGATGAAACGATAGGAATTCATTACAAGTTTATACAATTATGACACATGTCTCAGAACTCTTTATTTTTATTCAACTGGTTTAAACTAACAGAAAACTTGTTGTCTATGTAACAAAGAGTTCAAGGAAAAGATGGTTTTTGAAATTATCGATTCAGTACTCCATCCAATTCAGAGTATCTTTTCTCGCTTTTTTCAGTGACCATTTCATTACGAGGCTGGCTTTCCTCATGGTGGCAAAACTACAATATTCAGAAGAAGAGAATTCTGGCTTCAGGCAGATCCTTCAAACTTATCCTCACATCTTATCAGCCCACTCTTGGCCATTGGCCTATTCCTGAACCAATCCCTCTGGGCAGAGGAATCCTATATAGAAGGGGTGTTAAGGACAAAGTAGTTAACTCCAGCCAGATCAGAAGTCACTAGGAGGACTTCACAGTATGAAGCCTAATGTGAAGGAGCAAAACAGAATCAGAGAAAAATAAATAGTTGAAGGAAAGTGAACAGAGAATAAGAAAAAAGGAGGCACATAATCTTAGCAACATTTTCCTAGTGTTTCTGAAACTTGAGTAATGCACTGCTGCTGCTGCTAAGTCACTTCAGTCGTGTCCGACTCTGTGTGACCCCATAGATGGCAGCCCACCAGGCTCCCCAATCCCTGGGATTCTCCATGCAAGAATACTGGAGTGGGTTGCCATTTCCTTCTCCAATGCATGAAAGAGAAAAGTGAAAGTGAAGTTGCTCAGTCTGTCTGACTGTTAGCGACCCCATGGACTGCAGCCCACCAGGCTACTCCGTCCATTGGATTTTCCAGGCAAGAGTACTGGGGTGGGGTGCCATTGCCTTCCCCGGAGTAATGCACAGACCACCTTTAAAAGAAATAAAAGAAAATTTAGATCATTCCCATCTGTGTTGCCTGCCCCTCACACAGACAGCCTGAAGCCAAGATGACAGCTGAGGTCACTCAGCGACCCTGCAGCTGAGGTGGCGCAAATCAGATCCTGCAGCCAGAGTGAAGCTGTCCCACCAGTAACAACAGTTAACATGAATTAACCTCTTAAGTCTGTGCCAGGCATGGCTCTCAACCTTTATATTTATCTACAAGGCATGTGTTTTTGTGACCCCTGTTTACCAGGGAGTGCAAAGGAACTGGACACCATGAAGTTCAGCAAGAGCGCCAAGAGTACGCAGGAGGTAAGCGGAGGAGCCAGGCTGAGAACCTGGGCTCTGTGGTTCCCACGGCGCTGCAGAGACAAGCATTCCAGGGAGCTTTGCCCCGTGCACTTCACACCTCATTCATCACCAGCAAAAAGCTTGTCAGGGTGAGGCCAGGAAGAGGGTGGCAAACTCCCTGTGACAGAGGAAACAGCAGGAAAAGAACAAAATGAAGAGGGTGGGCGTGGGGAGTGACCATCTTTCTGAAGCAAAGCGGTAATATTTTCCCTGAAAAGAGGATCCCCATGTGTAGGTCTGAATTTCTGTCATGCTAATAAATGGGCCATCGGAGCAGCTGGCGGCATGCTCATCACTGCTGTGGGAGTTATTCATGCTAATCCTTTCCCTTGTAGCCTGGCCAGACAAGGATGAAAATCCCCGGCATCAGGTATTAAAAGAGATGGTGGAAGCACATGAGCCAATTTATGAGGTTTCACTTGACCAGTTTTCTTCATTTGAGTCCTATTAGCTCTGATAATGTATCCTCACTATTGAGCGGTCGGGAGGGCAAGGTAACGTGAGTGTGTGTGTGAAGGCAGCCATACGCCCAGCAGCCTTTAGGACTGCTGAGAGTACCAGAGTTCCAGCAAGAAAAGAGCATCTGGGGCAACCCAGGAGAAGATCTAAGTGATTCTTCTAAGTCTCAGGAAGCACAGAAGTGACCAAAACAGTGCACATTCCAAGGAAAATAACAAGAAATCGAATGCAGTGGAGTTCTGTACAGCTCTGCCATGCTTTTGCTGTTCTCTGCACAAGGCACTTTTCAGCTCTTTTAGCTTCATTTCTTCAACCTTAAAATAAGGGAAATTATATACTCTGCACAGGAGTTGTGGCTCACTGAAGTATGGATACGCTGGTCTTATTTCAATGCCCATCACAGAGAAAACACTCCATAATAACAACAGCAGTAATAATTATTAATTACCGATTTTTCACAGGGGTATTTTTCTAACTCCCTATTTCCTAAACAGCCTGATTCCATCTTAAGAGGAAGCTTCAAAGAAACAGTCATTTGGAAGCATCCGAACCACTTTCCATGATCTTTCACCTCAAACTTGGTGCTCAAAGTTCTTTTCTCCTGACGTATTTTCACTGAAGTCGCCCTCGTCTGAGATGAAAGTAGCCCAGCCCATGAGCAAAACACTGGGACAGTGATGCGTCTTTCCACGAATTCAAGAACTCTTTCTTTTCTCCCCATATCTTCGTCCTTGGATGTCATCTCTCAGCCTTCTGCCTCTTCATCCTCACCACTTCCTGCCAGTGCGGCAAAATGAAAAAGCACAGCCTGATGATATCAGAACAGACTCGTTCTCTCCCCGCCTCCCGAAGTTCTTATTCTTGTTCAAGGCTTCCCATGTGCCACCTCGGTGATCAACCAAAAGCCCTCAAAATGGCAATGTTTTCTGGCTCTATGGAACTCTAAGGCGTCTGGTAGACTTGTGTCTCCCTCAAGAACCTGCTTGTTTCTCTTATAGTTAAAAGGCACAAGTCGCATACTCTTCATGTTGCCCCCAAATCATGGGGAGCCCTATCCCCATTCTTTGGCCTTTAAGCTCTCACTCTGGGGCTTCCCAGGTGGGGCTAGAGGTAATGAACCCACCTGCCAGCTCAGGAGATGTAAGAGATGCTCTACTTTCAACAATAAGAAAAGCAACAAACTTGGAAAGGTAAATAAATGGCAAACTCAATACAGACAAATAATAAAATTAGAACAGTCCTTCCCTGAGGTAAGTGATACAGAAGGTACTTCTTAAAATAACAGTTTCATTAAGACATAATTCACATACCGTACAATTTGTCCATTCAAATGGCTCAATTCAATGGTTTTTAGTATATTCACAGAATTATACTACCATTACTCCAATCAATTTTAGAACATTTTCATCAACATCAAAAGAAGCCCTATATCCATTACCAGTCACTTCCAATTTTTCCCAAACTCCTCCATACCCAGGCCACCACAAATCTCCTTTTGTCTCTTTGGATCTGCCTGTTTTGGGTATATCATACAAATGGAATTACAACATGTGATCTCTTGTGGCAAGCTTCTTTCATCTGGGGTTCAACCAAGTTTGATCCTTGGGTCAGGAAGCTCCCCTGGAGGAGGGCATGGCAACCCACTCCAGTATTCTTGCCTGGAGAATCCCATGGACAGAGAAGCCTGGCAGGCTACCGTCCATGGGGTTGCAGAGTCAGACATGACTGAAGTGACTTAGCATGCATGCATGCTCTCACTTTGCTAGCTGGTTTTAACTCTAAACTTAAACCCTCAAAGTCATGGTTCTCATAGCCTTATGATCTTTGTATCTCTGATGACCAAATAAACAAGAATTTTGGGTGGCACACTCAGTTCAGTTCAGTCGCTCAGTCGTGTCCGACTCAGAAGGGTTAAAAGGAAAATGTGAGTATTTACATATACATTCAAAAATGAAATTAAAATGAATTGTCACTACTCTATGTAGCTGGCTACCCTTCAGCTTTGCATTATGGTCTGAAATACAGTTTTTTTTTACACTAATCACACTCATGTACATACACTCCCAAGGCAAGATCCTCTCATGTACACAGGCAGTTCAGCTTTGCTCTGACATTAGTTGCACTTTTAGACCTTACTTGCCAAAATGTACCCTACTCTACACTTCATCTCAATAATCCTTCTCCCAGATATCATGATAACACTATAACTCCTCAATTGGGCAACCCACCTGCAGAAGTTTGCTGGAGTGCCCATCTGCCATAATACACAGGTTCAGTTCAGTTGCTCAGTCATGTCCGACTCTTTGTGACCCCATGAATCGCAGCACACCAGGCCTCCCTGTCCATCACCAATTGCCGGAGTTCACTCAGACTCACGTCCATTGAGTCAGTGATGCCATCCAGCCATCTCATCCTCTGTCGTCCCCTTCTCCTCCTGCCCCCAATCCCTCCCAGCATCAGGGTCTTTTCCAATGAGTCAACCCTTTTCATGAGGTGGCCAAAGTACTGGAGTTTCAGCTTTAGCATCATTCCTTCCAAAGAACACAAGCTCTGTTGCAAGCAAAGAATATTTGAGAGTTCAAAGCTGGGAAATAACTTTCCAAAATATAGATAATTTACTGTAAGTATTTTGGCTGATAGGTAGAGACAAATAACCTAGAAAAATTTCTCATCTTTCCTCAAAACCTCAAATCCTATAGCTGTGGATATAACCTCCAAAGCTGCTAGAGGGATCCATTCCATTCATCAAATGTAGTTGACTACACGTCTTAGTTTTCCCAGGACAGTATTAGTTAATGTCCATTTTCCGAGTATTTCAGTGTTCTCATGGTAGCATGCCATTTCTCTCTCAAATGTGTTTTAATGTGAACAACAAATTATTTGGTTATCTCAGATAGAGAATATCTCAAATCTCCAACCAGTTAAATACCAAATGTTTTCCAACTTCTTTGCCAGTTTTAAAGTCATGTAAGTATTATTTCAAAGAAATAGTCCTCTGAAACACAAGTAAATGGAAGCCAGAACCTTTGAGAAAGAAACACAAAAATTTTGAGTACCATAGTGCATCTGGGAACAAATAAAGTCAACTGTCATTTGATGCTGAGCCTGGAAAGCATTATAAATAAGGACTGAAAGAAGTATTCAGAGCTTTAGGTCCACTTTGCTAATGTAAACTAGGGATGAAAAGATTTTATGAGACTATAATGAATATACCAAGAAGATGATCATGAAGAAAACATTAGTATTGTTAACATTACCATTGATTTTAAGTTTTTAGAAAAAGTTCTGAGATTACCAGAGGTATCAGGTCAGATACTGTAAGTGAGTTTAAAAAATGTGTCTGACTTTAATCATTTTGAAGGTTCTGCCTGAGCTAGACTCTAACACTCATATCCTTCACTGAACAGATATTTCATTAAACTACACACAAACCAGAGAGAGAAGTGCTGAAAACTACAGCATTTATAAGACCCTGTGGCAGTTTGGATTGACATTCGGTGCATTTGAACCTATGGCTGTTTTTATGTCTTATTACCATCCTTTTTGTTTTACGTCAGTGTTTGCTCATGCTTGCAGCTCTGAACTTTTAAAAAGCAGTTATTCCATGCTTCCCAAGTGGTACAAGTGGTTAAAAAAAAAAAAACAAAAAACCCCACTTACCAATGCAGGAGAAGTAAGGGACATGCGTTCGATCCTTGGGTCAGTAAGATCCGCTGGAGGAGAAAATAGCAACACACTCCAGTGTTCTTGCCTGGAAAATCCCAAGGACAGAGGAGCCCGGTGGGCTACAGTCCTTGGGGTCACAAAGAGTCGGACACGACTGAAGCAACTAAGCACACACATGCATATATTTACTCTTTACTTCATCCTTCCAAACATTCACATAACTGTACACAGGAATTTCTCTGCTTTTCTCAGACCCTACCAGTGGTTTCTGGATCTTCCCCTAATCCCAAATCCCTGAAATTTTGCATTACCTTCTGTTAATAGACTTCAAAGTGATTTTTTTGAGACAATAGGATTCTGTGTTTAGCCAAGCCAATTTTGCTTAAATTTGCAAGTAAAATTTCATGAGAGGCTATAGCAAGTGCTTTATTAATCTCCAAATATATATTCTAAACTCAGCCTTAAATTCATGCTGTTCTTTATTTACCAGAGAACTTATTTTCCAAGTCTTTTTAATATATGTGTAAAATTTTTTCCTCTTCTCTTTTAACCTCCTTGCCATGTTTTCTAATGGTAATAGACCATGCCACTTGATATGACCACAGAGCTGTGCTCTGCTTTTCTGTTTAAAAAATTCAAATTAAAGTGACCAGAGCGGTGTAGAAATCATCTTCAGGGCAACTGAAAGAAATAGAAATAGTGGGCCTGCCCCAAAAGAGGCTTGAATAAAAAGCCTGCCTACAGGCTTCCCTGGTGGCTCAGATGGTAAAGCGTCTGCCTACGATGTGGGAGACCCAGGTTCGAGCCCTGGGTTGGGAAGACCCTCTGGAGAAGGAAATGGCAACCCACTCCAGTGCTCTTGCCTGGAAAATCCCATGGACGGAGGAGCCTGGTAGGTTGTAGTCTGTGGGGTTGCAAAGAGTCGGACACGACTGAGCAACTTCACTCCTTTCTTTCTTTCTTTATTGTCNGAGAAGGAAATGGCAACCCACTCCAGTGCTCTTGCCTGGAAAATCCCATGGACGGAGGAGCCTGGTAGGTTGTAGTCTGTGGGGTTGCAAAGAGTCGGACACGACTGAGCAACTTCACTCCTTTCTTTCTTTCTTTATTGTCGTACTGAAGGACTGTCATACTGTAGCACTGAAGAGCAGAACAGGGCAAGAGAGAAGAATTATAGTGGCAGAATGTGCCTCAACAGAATTCACTCATTATTTCAGCAAATAGTTACTACTGAGAGGAGTCTACACATGAAGCATTATTTTGGACCTGTGGAGTGTGCAAAGAAAAACTAGTTAAAGTCCCTCTTCTCAAGTACTTTACAACTTATTGTGGTCACAGAATGCAGGAGAATAAATATAACTGTCCAACTCTGGAATGGACTGAGCCATGGAGCAAGGAACTGGTCGCAAGAGAGATACAGGTAAAAGCCTCATGCTCCCGTCCAGTATACTGTAGGAAAGAGTCCTGTATTGGCCAGACACTTATTTACTTTTTCTCTGCCTTGTTTCAGAAAGGACTCTTAATCTAGACTTTTTGTGCTCCTAAGCCATGCATCCCATGAGTAACAGGGATATTATTTTTTAAATCTTCCTCTATTAGGAAGGCAGCAGTTCCAAGATCCCTTTACCATTGAGGACCTAGGCAAAGTAGGACCTAGGTGGAAGTAGAAGACATACATAGAAGTCTTAGCCAGAGAGAAAGAAGAAGAAAAACAATCTCATTGGCCTTGGAGAAATGCGAAGAGAGAGGGAGAGTAAAGAGGTCACACGCACAGGTCCTCCTAGTCCTATCATTAGAATGGAGCCATAGGGAGAAAGGGGTGCAAGTACCACAGCAGTTGTAGGATATCCTCAGCCCTGGGAGAAGGCAGGATTCACCAGTTCCGCTCAGAGGAGGTTGTAAGACTCTAGAAACTTCAACTATGTTCAATACGCTGCAAAACATAGTTCACTGGAGACTGACACAGTATGCTGAGCATATGAGTTTGAAATAGCACCCTTGGATTTCTCAGCCCCTGTATAAAATGAGGATGATCCAGAAAGTGTCTTAAGCCCCACTGAGGAAACAGAGAGAAGCAGAAGAGGTGTGCAAAGGCCTGGGGCTGGAACAGAGTCCACAGTGAGCAGTCTCACTGTAAATGGAGGCAAATGGTTGCAACCACAGGCCCCATTCAGACGCATCACTGTGTCTCAAAAGGCCAGACAAGATCAGTGGGAGACCGGAACAACAACACAGCCAAAATCGGTAAGAAGTCATGGGATGACTTAAAGATATCAGACCACTCTTTTCTCTAATAGCACAGAGTAACCTAGACCTCCTTTCAGCTTGCAGATAGCAACCTGGAGGAAAGCAGCAAAAGAGAAAGGAAATTTGAAGGAGTGAGTGTAGCCAACATAATAAAAAATCCAAAAGGGACATTTACATTGGAAGAGATTGAAATACTATCACTAACTGGTAGATTTCATATTTTCTCCCAAGCTCTCTAATAAATATGTAGCCCTCTAAACCTCTACACACATAAACACAAGCACCCTGCTAGGGAAATAGGCTCCATAGGAGAGATTTATTTCATTTTACAAAATCAAGAAAACTAAATGCTCTCATTTACCTAAGCAGTTATGTGTGTACATTCTTGATCCCAACAAAAATTCTTGAGCATGTATTCACATTTGTGATGCCAAATAGTTAATCATTCATCAGGAAAATTTTTCTAGAAGGTCAACAGGGTTTTTTTTAGTGGAGACATTAAGAGGCCCCTGTGCAAATTCACATTGTTTATTTCTGTCTTCTACAATGATTACTTTCTCAAACAGGATTATTCACCGGTTTTAATGCTATATTTTAATCTTCTTCATGTTGCTGAGTTTTAATGTTTTCCACGTACCCTGTATGGCGATTAATTTGCACTCTTCAAGAAGTCAATTACTCATACATTGCCATACTTATTGAACTCAGGAACCTACTCATAAGAAGTGTGAATTACAGCATAATCACTAAAAGATTTGTCTCTTTTTTCCACACAATATTTTCTGCCCTGTCAATGCAGGCTTTCCTTCATTTTAAGATATTCTTGTGGTTTTCAATAGAAATTAGGCACTGTGGACCACTGTATATGAACTTGATGCCACTGGGTACCATATGGAATTATCACTGACAAAGGAATGCTACGCAACATAAGTCATATACTCACATATTGCTCAACATTTATCACAGCAACATGCATGTGTCAAATCAGGTACATCAGAACAAGCCATCAAATCTCAATAGGTAAAATAGATAAAGGCATATGAAAAACTATTACCAAAATCTGTTCTAGGTAGCTGGACATTTCATTTCCCACCAAAGAAAGGAAGAGAAATATCAGCCAGCCTCTCCCAATTTATCATTTGGTGTTCCTAGTGAGATTGGGGAAAAGAAATGTTGGGAGGGCTGTTAGAAAGCAAGGCTGTTGTATCCATGAGGACTGAAGAAAAGGGAAAAGTATTAATGTGGTTAAATGAGGTCTAGATCAAGAACCCTGGAACTCAGGGAGGGAGGAAATTAAAACATCAAAGTGGTAGCTTCTTTTGAATTTACAACACTGTGATTCCCAATTCCTCTGGATTCTCTCAACTTTCTCCAAATACCAACGTTCAAAAAGAAATGTGACAATGGTCACGACGGGCTACAAAAAAATCTGTCCCCCTTTACCTAGAACTGGTTATATAGGTTAGTTTGATTTGTCACAAGAGGTCATGGTATTTTTACTACAAAGGGTTAAAGTGCTAGGTAAGGCAGGAGGTTTCATGTGCCTTTGAGTCCAGCCAGCACAAACACAGTCAATCCTGGCCACAGTTCCTTTTCTTACACTGGTTACTGAAAGGCTATTAAGTCTCTGAAAAGCTGTATCGAATACCAAACAAAACCCTGAAAGGTGGCAAAACTGAAAGAGGACACTGAGAGCAGCTAGCCAGTGCCTGAAGCCCAAAGCCTCTGTCTGCACAGCTGCATCTTTTCATCATCTCTCAGATCGCAAGTTGTTTTAAGAGTTGTGAAAGGTGTCACAAAGACAGCCTTCTGAAGTTAGGCAAAATCTGGGATGTGAATGCCTAAGAATTCTATCAGATTGCTTACTCTCACCCAAACCCCTTCAGGGGAGTTTTAAAAAACACATCGAAGACCTAATACACAATCATTCTCAGAGATCTAAAGCAATGTCTAAAAGATGTTTTCTCTCCAGGTGAAAAATGAAAATGCAATTTCAGGAAAAACCTTCTCATTTTTTTCTCTGTCTTCTCCAATCTGTCCTGGAAGGATCGTACTGACGGCCTTATTTCTGATGCTTGAACCTTTGCTTAAAGAAAACTTGATAAAACACAATACTTGCTTTTGTACTATCAGAGAAAAGAAAAGAGATACGGATAATTTTAAATTGCAGAAAATGGTACAGTCATTATTGTTTGGCCTGGGAATGTATTATTTATGATTAAAATTACGCCTATCCAGGACTTATTTTCTGGTAAAACTCTGATCTCTAGGATCCAATGAGCAACAAAATAACAAATGAATCTATTTACCAAAATGTTAAAGGAATTTACTGACTTCATGGTATCTTTTATGCCATGGGAATTAAGCAATATTTTGCTGTTCTCTAATTTTTGCATAGGGTCATAACAAGACCCTTTGGTGTTTCAGGAATTTTCAAAAATCTTCAATTTGCATACCAAATAGAAGGAAGAATGAATTTTGTTCAACAATAATATTTAATTCCATTAACTGATATTAATTTTTTTAAACCTCAGGCCATTCAAATTAATATAAGTTGAGGAAGAGAAAAAGATGTCAGATCTGAAAGCTTATAATATCTTAGATTTCTTCATAATTAATATCAGGTTTCTGTAGATCATAGTTTAACACAAGTTTTTATTACAATGAATTTGCATTTGCTCAGCAAAAATATAATTGAAAGAGATGTCTGCCTCCATCCATGAAGGAGTAACTGGGAACATATTTATCTTCCTGTCTTAAAACAATTTTAAAAATACACAAAATACAGAAAAAAAAATATTTTTTATACATCGGACAATAGGTAAGATGGCCACTGGCCCCCGCCCCCCAAAAAAAGAAAAAAGGAAAATCAGGCAAGAGCAACTGTGTTAGTCAGCCTGAGCTGCTATAACAAAATACCACAGATTGAGTGATTTAAGGGACAGGAATGTATTTCTCACAGTTCTGTAGGTTGGAAGTCTCAGATCACGGTCCCAGCACGGCTGAGTTCTGATAAGAGCCCTCTTTCCTGGCTTGCGGACAGTCACCTCCATGCTATGCTCTCATAAGGCAGACAGAGGGAGAGGGAGCTCTATCTCTTCCTCTTCTCAATAAGGTCACTAATACCATCAAGGGAGCTCTACTCTCCTGACCTCATCTAAACCTAAATACCTTCCAAACACTCCATCTCCAAATACTGCCACATTAAGCACTACAGTTTCAACATACAAATGTTTCATGTAAAGCATCTATAATTGCCCCAGTTGATTGAATGGTATTAACAAAGTCTGGCAAATGTCCTGAGTTTAAAAGACAGTTCAGAATTCAAGAGGTATATGGTAGTTAGACTATATACTGTCTCTTATACACATCTAGATGTGTATAAGAGACAGCTCTCAACCTTTATATTTATCTACAAGGCATGTGTTTTTGTGACCCCTGTTTACCAGGGAGTGCAAAGGAACTGGACACCATGAAGTTCAGCAAGAGCGCCAAGAGTACGCAGGAGGTAAGCGGAGGAGCCAGGCTGAGAACCTGGGCTCTGTGGTTCCCACGGCGCTGCAGAGACAAGCATTNTAGACTATATATATATATATATATATATATATATATATATATATAGGTAGCTAGAATTGAAAAGACAAAAGTCAGGAAAACAAATAATAAAGCTGCACAAAGAAAACTCCAGAGACCTGCAAAGAGTACCTAATGAGTTTTCTTCTGTGAAATGACTAGAAAAAGCATTTGAGAATCTATGCAAGGCGTGGGAAAGAATCATCAGAAGGATCAGATGTAATAGTTTTTGGAGCTCACACAGGGATAAGAATAGTTTGTATCCCTACTTCCTAAGACATGGAGCATCAAGTAGAGTCCTCTGAAGAGTATTGCTTCAAGATAGGGCCAAATTAGCCATGGTTCTTGTTGTTTAGTCACTAAGTCATGTCAGGCTGCCGTCTATGGGGCCGCCCAGAGTCGGACACGACTGAAGCGACTTAGCAGCAGTAGCAGCATGTCCAACTCTTTGCAGTCCCATGGACTGTAGCCTACCAGGCTCCTCTGTCCATGGGATTTACTAGGCAAGAATACTGGAGTGGGTTGTCATTTTCTTCTCCAGGGGATCTTCCTGACCTAGGGATCAAATCCATGTCTCCCGCATTGGCAGACAGATTCTTTACCACTGAGCTAACAGGGAAACCCAATTAGCCATAGGAAAAACTGCCTAACAGTTCAAATGGACCAAACTGTTTCCAAGTGACTTAATTTCTGCATTCCATAAAAAAGTTCCCAAAATACTTAAGAAAACATTAAACTCCATCACCTTACAAAGCAAAATTTACAATGCCTGGAATCCATTAAAAAATTACCAGATATGCAACAAAGCAGGAAAATATTAAATAATAATGAAAGAACAATCAATCAATATAGACAGACCCAGAAATGACAAAGAGGATTGAATTAGCAGACAATGACAACAAGGCAACTATTATAAATATACTTCAAATGTTCTAGAAGATTGAGTAAAATAAGCATGGTAAGATAGAGCATATAAAAAAGTAATCATTTATGTGTCATCCTTGCACAGGGGCCATGCTAATCTTCTCTGTATCGTTCCAATTTTAGTGTATGTGCTGCTGAAGCGAGCACAATAAATTAATCATTCAGAGATGAAAAATTTAATATCTCAAATAAAAAATTCAATTGATAGAATTAATAGATTAAGAAAGTGTAGAAGAATGATTACTGCTCTCGAAGACAACAATTGAAACAATACAAAATAAAACACAGAAGGAAAAATACTGAAAATGAATGAAGAGTGTATTGATGAGCTGTGAGAAAATATAAAAACATAAAATCAGACTAAAATGCATTTAATTGGAATCCAGGGGAAAGAGAAACAGGAAAAGAAAAAAAAATTGAAGAAATAATACCCAAGATTACCACAATTTAATGAAAATTATAAATTCACATAACCAAGAAGTTCAGTGAACCTCAAGCACAAGAAATATGATGAAAATTATACCAAGGCCACGAAGACAACAATTGAAACAATACAAAATAAAACACAGAAGGAAAAATACTGAAAATGAATGAAGAGTGTATTGATGAGCTGTGAGAAAATATAAAAACATAAAATCAGACTAAAATGCATTTAATTGGAATCCAGGGGAAAGAGAAACAGGAAAAGAAAAAAAAATTGAAGAAATAATACCCAAGATTACCACAATTTAATGAAAATTATAAATTCACATAACCAAGAAGTTCAGTGAACCTCAAGCACAAGAAATATGATGAAAATTATACCAAGGCCTACCATAATCAAATTGCTCAAAACCAGTTAAAGAGAAAATCTTAAAAGAGATTAGGAAAACAAAACAAAGAGGAACAGAGGAACAGAGGAACAAAGAATGACAGAAGACTTCTTATAAAACAATGCAAGCCAGAAGACAGTGGAAAAAAACATCCTTAAATTACTGAATGAAAAAAAAAAATGCAGGTGTTTTCCCATAATTAAGGCAAAATGAAAAAAAAATTTTTGCACATACAATAGCTGAAATGATCCACCAGCAGTAGATCATCACCATAAGAAATGTTAAAGTAAGTCCTTTAGACAGAAAGAAAATGATACTAAATAGAAATCTGAATAGCACAAACTAATGAATAACATCAGAAATAGTAAACATACAGGTAGATATATCATTCTTTTAATTTATTGAAATGTGGATGGATAATCCACATCAGTTAGCTGCTGCTAACTAATAAACCACCTTAAAACTTAATGATTTAAAATAATTATTTACTTCTTTAGGATATGTGCCATTTAGATAGTTCTACTGTTCTAGGCCATGCTTGGCTCATCTTGGTGAGTTGTCATGCATCTACAGTCAGCCTGTTAGTCAATTTAGGGACTAGCTACCCTAGGATTGCCTCAGCACGGATGGCTTAGCTTTATCCATAAATTCCCTCTAGCAAGCCAACCTGGGCTTAGTCTCACGACATGGGAGAGGGCTAAGACTGAGAAATCTCGCTTGTGCAAAAAGGAAACAAAAAGCACAGTCACTTTTCAAGCCGCTGCTCATGTTACATTTACAAACATTCCATCATCTAAAAAGAGTTACAGGGCCAATCTTAGAGTGGGAAGGGAACAAAATTTTTAAAAATGGAAGGCAAAAGTATGGATACAGTTCAGTTCAGTCGCTCAGTTGTGTCTGACTTCTTACAACCCCATGAATCGCAGCACATCAGGCCTCCCTGTCCATCACCAACACCTGGAGTTCAGTCAAACTCACGTCCACTGAGTCAGTGATGCCATCCAGCCATCTCATCCTCTGTCATCCCCTTCTCCTCCTGACCCCAATCCCTCCTAGCATCAGAGTCTTTTCCAATGAGTCAACTCTTCGCATGAGGTGGCCAAAGTACTGGAATTTCAGCTTTAGCATCATTCCTTCCAAAGAAATTCCAAGGTTGATCTCCCTCAGAATGGACTGGTTGGATCTCCTTGCAGTCCAAGGGACTCTCAAGAGTCTTCTCCAACACCACAGTTCAAAAGCATCAATTCTTCGGCGCTCAGCCTTCTTCACAGTCCAACTCTCACATCCATACATGACCACTGGAAAAACCATAGCCTTGACTAGATGGACCTTAGTCGGCAAAGTAATGTCTCTGCTTTTGAAAATATTATCTAGGTTGGTCATAACTTTTCTTCCAAGGAGTAAGCGTCTTTTAATTTCATGGCTGCAGTCACCATCTGCAGTGATTTTGGAGACCCAAAAAATAAAGTCTGACACTGTTTCCACTGTTTCCCCATCTAGTTCCCATGAAGTGATGGGACCGGATGCCATGATCTTCATTTTCTGAATATTGAGCTTTAAGCCAACTTTTTCACTCTCCACTTTCACTTTCATCAAGAGGCTTTTTAGTTCCTCTTCACTTTCTGTCATAAGGGTGGTGTCATCTGCATATCTGAGGTGACTGATATTTCTCCCGGCAATCTTGATTCCAGCTTGTGTTTCTTCCAGTCCAGCGTTTCTAATGATGTACTCTGCATATAAGTTAAATAAGCAGGGTGACAATATACAGCCTTGATGTACTCCTTTTCCTATTTGGAACCAGTCTGTTGTTCCATGTCCACTTCTGACTGCTGCTTCCTGACCTGCATACAGATTTTTCAAGGGAAGCCATCAATTGGGAGCATTAACTCAATATATAGCAGAAAGTGAAGAAGAACTAAAGAGCCTCTTGATGAAAGTGAAAAAGGAGAGTGAAAAAGCTGCCTTAAAGCTCAACATTCAGAAAACTAAGATCATGGCATCTGGTCCCATCACTTCATGGGAAATAAATGGGGAAACAGTGGAAACAGTGTCAGACTTTATTTTTGGGGGCTCCAAAATCACTGCAGATGATGATTGTAGCCATGAAATTAAAGATGCTTATTCCTTGGAAGGAAAGTTATGACCGACTTAGCATATTAAAAAGCTACTTTGCCAACAAAGATCCATCTAGTCAAGACTATGGTTTTTCCAGTAGTCATGTATGGATGTGAGAGTTGGAGTATAAAGAAGGCTGAGTGCCAAAGAATTGATGCTTTTGAACTGTGGTGTTGGAGAAGACTCTTGAGAGTCCCTTGGACTGCAAGCAGATCAAACCAGTCCATCCTAAAGGAGATCAGTCCTAGGTATTCATTAGAAGGACTGATGCTAAAGCTGAAACTCCAATACTTTGGCCACCTGATGTGAAGAGCTGACTCAATTGAAAAGAGCCTGATGCTGGGAAAGGTTGAGGGCAGGAGAAGGGGACAACAGAGGATGAGATGGTTGGATGGCATCACCGACTCAATGGACATGACTTTGGGTAAACTCCAGGAGTTGGTGATGGACAGGGAAGCCTAGCATGCTAAGGTTCATGGGGTCACAAAGAGTCGGACAGGACTGAGCGACTGAACTGAACTCAACAATGCTACATATGTAGCTCCTTGGCATATATTCCTTTTTATTTCTTTGTACTATTTGTAAACCTTTGTATCTATTCTTTTACCTTTACCCCTGTATCTTTATATTTGTCAAAGGTGTCACTATATATCTATGAAGAGACAGTGAATGTTTTGGCAGACAGAATTAAAAATGTAATCTTACTACATAAATTAAAACAAAAAAAAACTTAACTCCCTGCCTATTTTCTCCTTTATAAGATGGTGGATTCCAAATGGAGCAATATTCTAAATATAAAGAAATCCTACAAAGCCAAAAGAAAAAAATTAAAAATACCATTGTGACTTTAGGGTTAAGGAAGACCTCTTAGGCAAGACCCACCAAAATTAATAGATTTGAGTACAAATAAAGTCACATGTAGGATTTTCCAAAATGAAAAATCAAGATGATAGATTTTAATTCTACTAATAATGACAAGAAAACTGAAAAAAAAATTAACAACTGGAATAAACAAGGAACTACTGCAAACCAGTAAGAAAAAAAAAGACAGGAGAACTAGGTTTAAAAAAAATCAATAGATAATTCATGTAAGGAGAATTTCAACAGTCAGAGAAAGATAATATCTTAAATGATATCTTTTACATGTGGAATCTTAAATGTGGTACAATGAAGCTATTTACAAAACAGAAATAGAGTGACAGATGTAGAAAACACATTTATGGCTACCAAGAAGTAAACTGGGAGATTAGAATTGACATACACACACTACTATATATAAAATACGTAACTGATAAGAACCTACCACACAGCACAGGAAACTCTACCCAATACTCTGTATGGGAATAGAATCTAAAGAAGAGTGGATACATGTATATGTATAACTGATTCAGTGTGTTTTTACTTACAGATATTTGGAGATTTTCCAGATACTTTGTCTTTTTAATTTTCAGGCTCATTAGATAACAAACTCTGAATTCTTTTCACCGTTTTAAATTTAAGTTTGTATTATGACTCAGCATATGATATTCTTTTGACTATTTCACATGAGCTTGGAAAAAATGTATATACTGTAGTTTTCAAGTTAAATGGATTTACAGTACTATTCACATTTCTATATTATTCTTACCTGAACACTTACTGAAAGGTATATATTGAAATACACAACTATAATTGTAGAATTGCCTATTTTGCCCTCTTTTTTCTATCAGTTTTGCTTCATGCATTTTGAAATATTTTTATTAGACCTATATGCATTTTGAACTGCTATAAATTAACATGTGAAACATTCCATCATTATAAAATAGCTCCCTTTATCTCTTATAATAATTCTTATTCTTAGGAATATGTTGTATAATATTAATGCAACCATTCCAGCTTTCCTATTTTTTGTACTTGCATAGGATAACTTTTTCTCATCCTTTCAATTTTGATCTACTTATATCTTTAAGGTACACCTCTTATATATTGCATATAGCTGAGTTTTGTTGTTTTATCCAGTTTTATAAGGTCTTACTGTCTAGCACAGAACTATATTCAATATACTATGATAAGCCATAATGGAAAGCCAAATTTTTTAAAAAGAATGTAAATATATGTATAACTGAATCACTTTGCTGTACAGCAGAAATTAACACAATGCTGTAAATCAACTATATTTCAACAAAAAAAGTGGTATCCAGTGTTAGATTCTATTTAATAATGTGATAAACTTATTGATATTAAAAATGGTTGTTTATATGACTGAGTTTGAGGCTACTAACCTGGGGATTTTTTGGTCCTAATTTTTTTCTTACTCCTTATGACTCTTTTCTAGTTTTCCTTTTATTAATTGAGCGATATTTAGCAATCTATCTTGCCTTGGAATGTTTTATTAGCCTTAACTTATTGTTTTTTAGTGGTTTCTGTAGGATTTTAAATGTCTTTCAGTTCAGTCGCTCAGTCGTGTCTGACTCTTTGCGACCCCATGAATTGCAGCACGCCAGGCCTCCCTGTCCATCACCATCTCCCGGAGATCACTCAGACTCACGTCCATTGAGTCCGTGATGCCATCCAGCCATCTCATCCTCGGTCGTCCCCTTCTCCTCCTGCCCCCAATCCCTCCCAGCATCAGAGTCTTTTCCAATGAGTCAACTCTTCGCATGAGGTGGCCAAAGTACTGGAGTTTCAGCTTTAGCATCATTCCTTCCAAAGAAATCCCAGGGTTGATCTCCTTCAGAATGGACTGGTTGGATCTCCTTGCAGTCCAAGGGACTCTCAAGAGTCTTCTCCAACACCACAGTTCAAAAGCATCGATTCTTCGGCACTCAGC
>SJYX01016623.1:55126-77212 GCA_006410675.1 Oreotragus oreotragus
CACTTTCATGCATTGGAGAAGGAAATGGCAATCCACTCCAGTGTTCTTGCCTGGAGAATTCCAGGGACGGGGGAGCCTGGTAGGCTGCCGTCTATGGGGTCACACAGAGTCGGACACGACTGATGCGACTTAGCAGTAAGTACCTTTATTTTGTCAAGTTCTATTGTCCATGGATAGAAAGCTTGGCAGAAACAGAAGGTCAAGTATTAAAAAAAAAAAAGATTTGGCTGATTAAAATATAATAGCAATGCTAGGAATTATAATGCAAAGCTACATAATCATCCATTCCATTTCTAACCCACAGAATAGAATGAATGCACTAAAGGACAAAACTAAATAGGACCTCTCTTGAGATTCAAATGTTTTAAAATGACAATAATTTGGGGAAGGGCTCTTCATTAGGACGCTTTAAAATGGCAAAAGACAAGCCAAAAGGTACTTTTATACCAGGAAAAGCAGAGCTGTAGATAAACCCAATGGCTAGATACCTACATGGCAGCAGAAGAAAGAACCACAGTTCAATATTTAAAGCAGAAGATGTACATATTAAGTGTTGATAAAATGGAAGATTAGTGTGAAAAGCTGCCATATTCTATGCATTTTTATGTGTCCATGAATATTGCTGCAAATTGTGGATAAATGTTTCATATGTTAGAGATTAGTTCACTGTTATGCATCTTTAAAGATAATTGCATTCTCATAAAAAAAGCATAATTTTTGAGCTAAAAAGAGATAGAAAATTACCTAATCTAACCCTCTCATTTTACAAAAAAAAAAAAAAAAAAGAATCTCCTGCATATTTTAATGTCTGATCCAGGGTTACCCTGCAAGAGATAGGGCTGGAACCAGCACTTGCCTCTTAGTACAGTGTTTACATTGTGTGGTTGTATGTATAGGCTTAGGTTTCTAGTCATGTGATTTTGAGCAAGACTCAGTTTCCCCATATAAGAGTGATAACTGTATTTAACTCAAAACTTAAAGTAACCCTCAGAAAAAATGACATATATGCTCCACACAAAGACACTTAAAATGTCTGGTATTATAATATGCTCAGTAGTATAACTAGCTGTTGCTATTGTGTTGAAACCCAAAACTCCATCAAACCTAAATGGGATGCCTACCATTTAAAGCAATGTTTCTCAACCCAACTTCAAATAAGAGAATCCTGAAGAGCCCCTTTGAAACACAAGCCTTAGCCCCAGGCAAAATTTATCTGAAATTCTAGAGAAGTATTCTCAAATTATTGGCCTTTTAAATGAGTTCTCTCAGAGAATTCTGATACAGTCCTGTCAGTAATGGCTCAAAGCACTTGGGAACCACTAGCAAGACTTCAGAAGTGCAGTCCAAGAAAATCTCTGTATCCAAAGAGAGGGGTAGAAGAGAGGGCTTTACAAGTGTCATAAGGAATTTTTTGCTGTGACAAATATTTTCTTTACTGTAGCAATGGTTCCATGGGTGTACACATATATCCCAATTTATAAAATTTAAATATGTTCAATCTATTATATGCCATTTATAGCTCAATAAAACTTTTTTCTTAAAATATCTATAAGAATTCTTAAGCAAAAACAACATGGAGATGCAGTCAGCCTTTCATGTACATGTTTGTTCAAAACCATGTTGCAAGCAAAAAATAGAAAACACAAAATAGCAAGTATCAGTTCAGTTCAGTCCAGTCGCTCAGTCGTGTCTTTGGGTTTCTCTTACCTTGGGCATGGGGTATCTCTTCATGGCTGCTCCAGCAAAGCACAGCCTCTGCTCCTTACCTTGGACAAGGGATATCTCCTTACCACCGCCGTTCCTGACCTTCAACATGGGATAGCTCCTCTAGGCCCTCCTGCACTTGTGCAGCCAGGGCTCCTCGGGTTGCTCCTCCCAGCGCCGGCCTTGGCCTTGGGCATGGGTGGCTCCTCCCAGCTGCCGCCCCTGGCTTCAGGCTCAGGGTGTCTCCTCAGGGTCACTGCCCCTGGCCTCAGGCGCAAGGTGCCTTCTCCCGGCCTCCCCTGACCTCAGACGCGGGGTGTCTCCCAGCCACCCCCGACCTCAGATGGGGTGTCTCCTCCCAGCTGCCGCCCCTGACCTCGGATGTGGGGTGTCTCCTCCCAGCTGCCACTGGCCTCGGACCCAGGGTAACTCCTCTCGGCTGCCGCCCCTGACCTCGGATGCTGGGTGTCTCCTCCCGGCCGCCGCCCCTGACCTCAGACACAGGGTAGCTCCTCTCGGTTCCTGCACCGTCGCAGCCTGGCACTCTAGGCTGCTGCCCCTGACCTTGGATGTGGGGTAGCTCCTCTCCACCGCACTTAGTGCACCAGCGCTTGTATTAAAAGTATTTGTTAATTAAATACTTTTATAGAATAAAATAAATGATTTATTAAATTCTTAAATTATTTAATTAATCATTAATAATTTAATTAATCATTAATAATTTAATTAATCATTTAATTTATCTTATTCTGTAAAAGTAGGAGAAGGCAATGGCATCCCACTCCAGTACTCCTGCCTGGAAAATCCCATGGGCGGATGAGCCTGGTAGGCTGCAGTCCATGGGGTCACGAAGAGTCGGACACGACTGAACGACTTCGCTTTCACTTTTCACTTTCATGCACTGGAGAAGGAAATGGCAACCCACTCTCCTCGGATGCTGGGTGTCTCCTCCCGGCCGCCGCCCCTGACCTCAGACACAGGGTAGCTCCTCTCGGTTCCTGCACCGTCGCAGCCTGGCACTCTAGGCTGCTGCCCCTGACCTTGGATGTGGGGTAGCTCCTCTCCACCGCACTTAGTGCACCAGCGCTTGTATTAAAAGTATTTGTTAATTAAATACTTTTATAGAATAAAATAAATGATTTATTAAATTCTTAAATTATTTAATTAATCATTAATAATTTAATTAATCATTAATAATTTAATTAATCATTTAATTTATCTTATTCTGTAAAAGTAGGAGAAGGCAATGGCATCCCACTCCAGTACTCCTGCCTGGAAAATCCCATGGGCGGATGAGCCTGGTAGGCTGCAGTCCATGGGGTCACGAAGAGTCGGACACGACTGAACGACTTCGCTTTCACTTTTCACTTTCATGCACTGGAGAAGGAAATGGCAACCCACTCCATTATTCTTGCCTGGAGAATCCCAGGGACGAGGGAGCCTGGTGGGCTGCCGTCTATGGGGTCACACAGAGTCGGACACGACTGAAGTGACTTAGCAGCAGCAGCATTCTGTAAAAGTATTTAATAAATACTTTTAATACATACTTTTATAGTTTTAAATGCTCAAATAGATTAACTGCAATATTTACTATATTTTTACAAATAACACATTTTAGCACCAATTAAAATACATTGTAATACAGAATTCTGAAGTTACTATACATCAATTCTATAGAATAAATCTGAGATGCATTATGATGATAAACATTGAACAAGTACATCTCAAATGAACTAGTTTTTATACTGTATAGTTATTTCCACATATATTTATTGTCCTCTACCTGTTAGAATGTCATTCTACATCTGAAAAGAATGTATGTGCAAAAGCCTGAAATGGATGGTTATTCATAGTCTTTATTCTCACTTTGTTCTAGATGTTACTCCTCTCATTATGAACTGTTTTTAATTGTAGATTTTTTCCCCTGGAAATACTTGTTCCACATGAAAAATGAAGCATAGGCTCTTATAATTTCTAGTGTTTGTATAGTTTGCCTATGTTTCTTTGAAGCTATTTACTATTGTTTTTCTTTGTTTTGTTTTTGTTTGACTGCTGTTACTGACATTTTGTGTGTGTGTATATGGGTGTGTGTGAATAGATATCCTCTTCCTCATTTCATTCTTTTTTTTTTTTTAACATTTTTACTTACATGTATTTATTAATTAATTTGATCTGGACAGCTTTAATACCTTGAATGGGTCTAGGAATGCAAACCTAGCATTAGTTCTCTCTCTCCCTCTATTGACGAGCTTTGTCTCTCCTTTAATTTGCTATTTATCTTATTACTCCTAGTATGTACAGATTTTCTTCCAATCATTTATTTATATAGAGGAAAATTGATTTTCAATGTTGTGTTGGTTTCTGCCATACAATAGCACAAATCAGTCATAATTACACACACACACACACAAACACACCACACATATATATTTCTCCTTACTCTTAAGCCTTCCTCCCCTCCCCCACACCCCACCCTCTAGGTCATCACAGAGCACAAAGCTGAGCTCCTGGTGTTATATAGCAACTTCCCACTAGCTATCTATTTTACGCATGATAGTGTATATGTATCAGTGCTACTTTCTCAGTTCTTTCCACCCTCTCCTTCCCCTGCTGTGTCCATAAGTCCATTCTCTATCTCTGTGTCTCCATTCCTTCCCTGCAAATAGGTTCATCAGTACTATTTTTCTAGATTCCATATATATGTATTAATGTATGATACTTGTTTTTCTCTTTCTGACTTACTATACTGTGTATGTCAGGCTCTAGGTTCATCCACCTCACTACAACTGACGCAAATTTGTTCCTTTTATGACTGAGTAATATTCTGTTGTATATGTGTACCAGCTCTTCTTTAGCCATTCATCTGTCAGTGGACATCTAGGTTACTTCTAAGTCCTGGCTATTATAAATATTGATGCAGTGAACACTGGGGCACCTGTGTCTTTTTGAATTGTGGTTTTGCAGGGTAATGTCCAGTAGTGGGATTGCTGGGTAATATGGTAGTTTTATTCCTAGTTTTTAAGGAATCTCCATGCTGTTTTCCACTATGGCTGCATCAGTTTACATTCCCATCAACAGTGCAGGAGGGTTCCCATTTCTCCACATCCTGTCCAGCATTCATTGTTTGTAGATTTTTTGATGATAACCATTCTGATTGTTGTGAGGTAAAGCCTCATTGTATTATAGTTTTGATTTGCTTTTCTCTAATGATGAGCAATGTTGAGCATCTTTTCATGTGTTTGTTGGCCATCTGGGAGTCTTCTTTGGAGAAATGTCTGTTTAGGCTTGCTGCCCATTTTTTGAATGGGTTGTTTATTTTCTGAGCTGAATGAGCTGCTTATATATTTTGGAGATTAAGCCTTTGTCAGTTGCTTCATTTGCAATTATTTTCTCCCATTCTGAGGGATATCTCTTCATCTATCTTTTCATTGCTGTGCAAAAGCTTTTAAGTTTAATTAGGAACCATATATTTATTATCATTTTTACTTCTGTTACTGTAGGAGGTTAAGGATCTTGCTACAATTTATTTTGAAGAGTGTATTGCCTATATTTTCCTCTAAGAGATTTATAATTTCTCACCTCACATTTAATGCTTTAATCAATTTTGAGTTTATTTTGTGTATCGTGTTAGAAAGTGTTCTAATTTCATTCCTTTAAATGTAACTCTCCAGTTTTCCCGACACCACTTATTGAAGAGGCAGTCTTTTCTCCATTGTATATTCTTGCCTTTTCTCCATTGCATATAAGGAGCCCATAAGCACGTAAGTTTATCTCTTGGCTTTCTGTCTTATTCTATTGATCTATATTTCAATTTTTATGAAAGTACCAAACTCTATTGATGATTGAAGCTTTGCAGTATATTCTGAAGTCTGGTTGTCTGAGGCCTTTCAAATAGCTGAGAAAAGAAGTGAAGTCAAGGCAAAGGAGAAAAGGAAAGATAAACCCATTTGAATGCAGAGTTCCAAAGAATAGCACAGACAGATAAAAAAGCCTTCCTCAGGGATCAATGTAAAGAAATAGAGGAAAACAATAGAATGGGACAGACTAGAGATCTTCTTCAAACAATTAGTGAACATTTCATGCAAAGATGGGCACAATAAAGGACAGAAATGGTATGGACCTAACAAAAGCAGAAGATATTAAGAAGAGGTGGCAAGAATACACAGAAGAACTGTACAAAAAGATCTTCATAACCCAGGTAACCATAATGGTGTGATCACTCACCTACAGCCAGACATCCTGGGATGTGAAGTCAAGTGGGTCTTAGGAAGCATCACTACAAAAAAAGCTAGTGGAGGTGATGGAATTCCAGATGAGCTGTTTCAAATCCTAAAAGATGATGCTGTGAAAATGCTACACTCAATGTGTCAGCAAATTTGGAAAACTCAGCAGCGGCCTCAGGACTGGAAAAGGTCAGTTTTCATTCCAATCCCAAAGAAAGGCAATGCCAAAAATATTCAAACTACCACACAATTGCATTCATCTCACACCCTAGTAAAGCTCAAAATTCTCCAAGCCAACCTTCAACAGGACATGAACTGTGAACTTCCAGGTGTTCAAGCTGGATTTAGAAAAGGCAGAGGAACCAGAGATCAAATTGCCAAAATCCACTGGATCATTGAAAAAGCAAGAGAGTTCCAGAAAAACATCTACTTCTCCTTTATTGACTCTGCCAAAGCCTTTGATCGTATGGTTCACCATTAACTGTGGAAAATTCTTAGAGAGATGGGGATACCAGACCACCTGACCTGCCTCCTCAGAAATCTGTATGCAGAGCAACAGATTAGAACTGGACATGGAACAATAAACTGGTTCCAAATTGGGAAAGGAATATGTGAATGTTGTATATTGTTACCTTGCTTATTTAATTTATATGCAGAGTATATCATGCAAAATGTAGGGCTGAATGAAGCACAAGCTGGAATCAAGATTGCCAGGACAAATGTCAGTAATCTCAGATAGGCAGATGACACCACCCTTATGGCAGAAAGCAAAGAAGAGCTAAAGAACCTCCTGATGAAAATGAAAGAGGAGAGTGAAAAAGTTGGTTTAAACTCAATATTCAGAAAACTAAGATCATGGCAAATAGATGGGGAAACAATGAAAACAGTGTGAGACTTTATTTTACAGGCTCCCAAATCACTACAGATAGTGACTGCAGCCATGAAAGTAAAGGACGCTTGCTCCTTGGAAGAAAAGCCATGACAAAGCTAGACAGCATATTAAAAAGCAGAGATGTCACTTTGCCAACAAAAGTCCATCTAGTCAAAACTATGGTTTTTCTAGTAGTCACGTATGGATGTGAAAGTTGAACTATAAAGAAAGCTTAGTACTGAAAAACTGATGCTTTTGAACTGTTGTGTTGTAGAAAACTCTTGAGAGTCCTTTGAACTGCTAGGAGATCCAACCAGTCAATCCTAGAAGAAATCAGTGCTGAATATTCATTGGAAGAACTAATGCTGAAGCTACAATACTTTGGCTACTTGATGCAAAGAAGTGATCTGGAAACTTCCCTCATGCTGGGAAAGATTGAAGGCAGGAAGAGAAGAGTACAACAGAGCATGAGATGGTTGGACGGCATCACCAACTCAATGGACATGAGTTTAAGCAAACTTCTGGAGTTGGTGATGGACAGAGAAGCCTGTTATGCTCCAGTGCATGGGATCGCAAAGAGTCAAACATGACTGAGTGACTGAACTGAACTGAACTAAACTGAACTGAAGTCACAGTGATTGATTTCTCCAGCTCCATTTTTCTTTCTCAAATTTGCTTTGGCTATTTGATGTCTTTTGTGTTTCCATACAAATTATAAAATTCTTTGTTCTAGTTCTGTGAAAAATGTCATTGATAATTTGATAAGGATTGCATTGTGTCTATAGACTGCTTTGAGTAGATTAGTCATTTTCACAATATTGATTTTTCTAATCCAAGAACATGGTGTTTCTCTCCATCTGTTTGTGTCATTTTTGGCTTCTTTTATCAGTGATTTCTTTCTTTCTTTTACAGTTTTCTGAATACAACCTTTTGTCTCTTTAGGCAGGTTTTTATTCCTAGCTATTTTACTCTTTCTGTTGTGAATGGGATTGTTTCTTTTATTTCTCTTTCTGATTTTTCATTGTTAGTGTATAGGAATGCAAGGTATTTCTTTATATTGATTTTGTATACTGCTACTTTATTAAATTTATTGATTAGTTCTAGTTATTTTCTGATGGAATTTTTTGGATTTTCTATTTTTGTATCATGTCGTCTGCAAACAGGGAGAGTTTTACTTCTTCTTTTCCAATCTGAATTCCTTTTATTTCTTTTTCTTCCCAGATTGACATGGCTGGGACTTCTAAAGCTCTATTGAATATTAGTGATGAGAGTGGACACACTTGTCTGGTTCTTGATCTTATAGGAAATGCTTTCACTTTTTCACAATTGAGAATAATGTTTGCTATAGATTTCTTCTATATGGCCTTTATTATAGTGAGATAGATTATTTCAATGCTGATTAACTGGAGAATTTTTATCATAATGGGTATTGAATTTTGTTGAAAGCATTCTCTGCATCTGTTAAGATGATTGTATGGTTTTCATCTCTCAGTTTGTTAATGTGGTGTATCACACTGATTGACTTGTGTATATTGAAGAAATCTTGGATCCCTGGGATAAACCCCACTTGATCATGGTGTATCATTCTTTTAATGTGTTGTTGGATTTTGTTTTCTAGAATTTTGTTGAGGATTTTTTTGCATCTATATTCCTCAAAGATACTGCCTATAACTTTTCTGTCTGATATCTTTGTCTGGTTTTGGTATCAGTGTGATGGTGGCCTCATAAAACAAGTTTGAGAAGTTTCATCCCTCTGTAATTTCTGGAAGAATTTGAGCAGAGTAAGTGTTAGCTTTTCTCCAAATATTTGATATAATGTGCCTTTGAAGCAATCTGGCCACAGGCTTTTGGTTATTGGGGGAAAATTTTTTTATCATAGCTTCAATTTCAGTGCTTGTAATTGGTCTGTTCATGTTTTGTGTTTCTTCCTGATTCAGTATTGGAAGGTTTTACTTTTCTAAGAATTTGTCCTTTTCTTCCAGTTTGTCCATTTTGGCAGGGCATATACTCGCTTGTACTAGAATTCTTCTGTGGCCCAGATGTTAACAAATCTGCCTGTAATGCAGGAGACCCAGGATCAATCCCTGCCTCAGCATGATCCCTTAGAGAAGAAAATGGCTCCTCTCTAGTATTCTTGCCTGGAGAATTCTATGGACAGAGATGCCTGCTGGACTACAGTCACAAAGAGTCAAACACGACTGAGTGACAAACACTGCTTATTATAGTGTCTCATGATCCTTTGTATTTCTGCATCGTATGTTATACCTTCTTTTCCATTTCCAATTATATGGATTTGAGTCTTCCCCCTTTTTTCTTTGATGAGTGTAGCTGATGGTTTGTCAATTTTATTTACCTTCTCAAAGAACCAACTTGTAGTTTTGTTGATCTTTGCTATTGTCACCTTCATTCTTTTTCATTTATTTCTGCTCTGATTTTTGTGATTTCTTTGCTTCTACTAACTTTGGATTTTTTTTCTTCTTCTTTTTCTAGTTGCTTTATGTATATGATGATTTTACTTCCTGGTTTTCTCATTGAGGTAGACTTGTATTGCTGTAAACGTCCCTCTTAGTGCCTTTCTGCATCCCATAGGCTTTGAGTTCTCATATTTTCATTGTCATTTGTTTCTAGTTTCTTTTTTATTTTATCTTTGATTTCTTCAGTGACCTCTTGGTTATTTAGAGATGTGTTATTTAGCCTCCATGTGTTTGTATTTTTTACAGTTCTTTTCCTGTAAGTGATTTCCAATCCACAGTATTGTGGTCAGAAAAAATGCTTGATAATATTTCAATTTCTTAAATTTACCAAGGTTTAATTTGTCGTGTGAAATATGGTCTATCTTGGAAATTGTTCCATGTGCACATGGAAAAAAAATGTTTTCTAATATTTTTGAATGAATGTCCTGTAGATATCAAATTCAGCTGCTTACATGTGTCATTTATGGATGCATGTGTTTCTGTACAAATTTTCTATCTGGATGATCTGTCCATTGGTGTCAGTGGGGTGTTAAAGTCCCTGAATGTTATTGTGTTATATATGATTTCCCCTTTCATAGTTGTTAGCATTTGCCTTATGTATTGAAGTGCTCCTTTTTTTGGGGGGGAGGGTAAATATATAATCATTACATCTTTTTCTTGGATAGATCCCTTGATCATTATACGGTATCTTTCCTTGTTTTTTGTAATGATCTTTTTTTTGAAGTCTATTTTATCTGATGTGAGTATTGCTACTCCCACTTTCTTTTGACTCCATTTGCATGGAATATCTTTTCCAGCGTCTTACTTTCAGTCTGTATGTGTCTCTAGGTCTGAAGTGGTTCTCTTGTAGAAAGCATATGTAAGGGTCTTGTGTTTGTACCCATTCAGCCAGTCTGTATCTTTTGGTTGGAGCATTTAATCCATTTACATTGAAGGTAATTATTGATATGTCAGGAAGAGCCCCTGGAGAAGGAAATGGCAACCCACTCCAGTATTCTTGCCTGGAGAATCCCATGGACGGAGGAGCCTGGTGGGCTACAGTCCACAGAGTCACAAAGAGTCGGACAGGACTGAGTGACTTCACTTTCACTTTTATTTTCTATGGTCCTATTACTGTTTACTTTTATTGCTTTGGGATTTTTTTTTTTTGTACCCCTTTTCTTTCAATGTTTTTCTTATATAGAAAATTCCCTTTAGAATTTGTTGTAAACCTATTTTGGTGCTTCTGAACTCACTTAACTTTTGCTTATCTATGGACTTTTTTATTTCTCTGTCTAATATGAACTATATCCTTGCTATGTAGAGAAATTTTGATTATAGGTTTTTTTCTTCTTTTTCCCCTTTTATTGCTGTATGTATATCCTGTCACTCCTTTCTGGCCTGCAGAGTTTCTGCTGAAACATCAGGTGTTAACCTTAAGGGAATTTACTTATGTTATTTGTTACTCTTCTCTTACTGCTTTTAATGTTTGTTCTTTGTGTTTAATTTTTATTAGTTTGATTAATGTGTCTTGGCCTGTTTCTCTTTGGGTTTATCATATATGAGACTCTCTGGGCTTCCTGGATTTGGATGACTATTTCCTTTCTGATATTAGGGAAGTTTTCAGTGATTCTCCTCCAATATTTTCTCAGACACTTTCCTTTCCTCTTCTTCTGGGAAGCCTATAATTCAGATATTAGAATGGTAATTGGTGTTCTACAAGTCTCTGAGCCTGTCATTTTTTTCCTTTTCATTCTTTTCTTTATTCTGCTCTGCTTTACTTATGTCCACCATTCTATCTTCCGGGTCATTTACCGTTCTTCTGCCCCAGTTATTCTGCTATCGGTTCCCTCTAGTGTGCTTTTTTATTTCACTCGCTGTGTTGTCCGTTACTAATCATCTGTTCTTTGTTTCTTCTGTTAAGGCACTGAGTCACGTCTGACTCTTTGTGACCCCCTTGACTGAAGCACTCCAGGCTTCCCTGTCTTTCAGTATCTCCCAGAGTTTGCTCAGATTCATGTCCATTGAGTCAGTGACGCTACCTAATCATCGCCTCTTCTGACACCCTCTTCTTTTGCCTTCAGGCTTTCCAAGCATCAGGGTCTTTACCAGGGAGTCAGCTCTTTACATCAGATGGCCAAAGTACTGGAGCTTCAGCTTCAGAAAAAGTTCTTCACATGAATATGCAGAGTTGATTTCATTTAAGATTGATTGTTTTGATCTCTTTGCACTCCAGCGGACTCTCAAGAGTCTCTTCCAGCACCCAAATTTGAAAGCACCAATACTTTGGTGCTTACCATTCTTTATGGCCCAACTCTTGCATCTGTACATGACTACTGGTAAAACCATAACTTTGACTATGTGGACCTTTGTTAGCAAATTTATCTCTGCTTTTGAGTATGCTGTTTAAGTTTGTCATAGCTTTCCTTCCAAGGAGTCTTTTAATCTCAGGCTTCAGTAACCATCCACAGTGGGTTTGGAGCCAAAGAAACTGAAATCTGTCACTGTTTCCAATTTCCCCCCCATCTATTTGCCACAAAAGGATGGCGCTGGATGCCATGATCTTAATGTTTGAATGCTGAGTTTTAAGTGAGAGTTTTCACTCTCTTTCACCCTCCTCATGAGGTTCTTTAGTTCCTCTTCACCTCCTACCATTAGTGTTGTATCATCTGCATATCTAAGGTTTTTGATATTTCTCTTGGCAATCTTGATTCCAACTTGTAATTCATCCAGCTCTGTATAACACATGATGGACTCTGCATATGAGTTAAATAAGTAGGATGACAATATACAGCCTTGTCATACTCTTTTCCCTATTTTGAACCAGTCCATTGTTCCATGCTACTGCTGCTGCTGCTGCTAAGTCACTTCAGTCGTGTCCGACCATGATTGGTTCTAATTGTTGCTTCTGACCTGCATACAGGTTTCTCAGGAGAGAGGTAAGGTGGTCTGGTATTCCCATCTCATATTCCACAGTTTGTTGTGATCTACACAGTCGAAGGCTTTAGCATAGGCAATGAAGCAGAAATTTATTTTTTTTTAAAATTCTTTTCCTTTCTCTATGATCCAATGAATGTTGCCAATTTGATCTCTGGTTCTTCTGTCTTTTCTAAACCTAGCTTATATATTGGAAAAGCTCAGCTCACATACTGCTGAAGCCTAGCTTGAAGGACTTTGAGCAAAATCTTGTAGCATTTGAAATGAGAACAATGGTACTGTAGTTTGAACATCCTTGGCATTGTCCTTTGGATTTGGATCAAAAACTGGCATTTTCCAGTCCTGGGGCCACTGCTGTGGTTTCCAAATCTGCTGGTATATTGAGTGAAGCACCTTTATAGCATCATCTTTTAGGATTTGAAATAGCTCAGCTGGAATTCCCTCACCTCCACTATCTTTGTTCATAGTGATGCTTCTGAAGGCCCCCTTGACTTCACACTCAAGGATGTCTGGCTCTCAGTGAGTGATCACATCATTGTGGTTATCCAGGTCATTAAGATTTTTTTTTTTTTTTTGTATAGTTCTTCTGTGCATTCTTGCCACCTCTTCTTAATCTCTTTTCCATTATGTCCATTTCTGTCCTTTGATATCTCCAGTTTTCTTGAGGAGATTTCTAGTTTTCCCATTCTGTTGTTTTCCTTTATTTCTTTGCATTGTTCATATTAAGAAGGCCTACTTATCTCACCTTCCTATTCTCTAACTCTTCATTCAGTTGTGCATATCTTTCCCTTCTTCCTTGCCTTTCCTCCTCTTCTTCTCTCAGCTGTTTGTAAAGCCTCCTTAGACGATCATTTTGACTTCTAGTATTTCTTTTTCTTGGATATGGTTTTTGTCACTGCCTACTGAACAATTATGAACCTCCATCCATAGTTATTCAGGGACTCTGTCTACCAAATCTGAGCCTTTAAATGTATTTATCACCTCCATTGTATGATCACATGGTATTTGATTTAAGGCATACCTGAATGTCCTAGTGGTTTTCCCTACTTTCTTCAATGTATACCTGAATTTTACAATATGTAGCTGATGATCTGAGCCACAGTTAGTTCCAGGTCTTATTTTTGCTATGTTCAGATTCTCCATTTTCAGCTGCAAAGAATATAATCAGTCCGATTTTGGTATTGAGCATCTAGTGACATCCATGAGTAGACTCATCTCTTGTGTTCTTGGAAGTGGGTGTTTGCTATGATCAGTGCATTCTCTTGGCAAAACTGTTAGCCTTTGCCTTGCTTCATTTTGTACTGCAAGGCCAAACTTGCCTATTACTCCAGGTATCTCCTGACTTCCTACTTTTGCATTCCAGTCCCCTTTGATGAAAATCACCCATTCCTGTTCATTTGAGTTCAGTGATTTCTAAGGTATCTTTTTGTGGTGTTAGTTCTTGAAAGTCTTATAGGTCTTCATAGAACTGGTCAACTTCAGCTTCTGCATCATAAGTGCTTGGTGGATAGACTTGAATTACTCTGATGTTGAATAGCTTGCCTTGGAAATGAACTGAGATCATTCTGTCATTTTTGAGATTGCACCCAAATACTGCATTTCAAACTCTTTTGTTGATTATGAGGGCTACTCTGTTTTTTCTTAGGGATTCTTGCCCACAATGGTAGATATAATGGTCATCTGAACTCCTGTCCTAAAATGGAATGTTCATGAAAAGTAAAATGTTCACTGATTTCTCAGATGTTGACGTTCAACTTTGCCATCTCCCACTTGACCATGTCCAATTTACCTTGATTCATGGACCTAACATTCCAAGTTCCTATGCAGCATTGTTCTTTACATCATCAGAATTTACTTACATTGCCAGACACGTCCACAACTGAGTGTTATTTTCACTTTGGCCCTGTTGCTTCATTCTTTCTGGTGCTATTAGTAATTAATTGCTCTCTGCACTTTCCTTATTGGACACCTTCCAATCTGCGGAGCTCTTCTTCCAGTGTCATAAATTTTCGCCTTTGCATACTGTTCATGGGGTTCTCCCAGCAAGAATACTGGAGTCATTTTCCATTCTCTCCTCCAGTGGACCACGTTTTGTCAGAACTCTCCACTATGACCGATATGTTTTGGGTGGCCCTGTATGGCATGGCTCAGAGCTTCATTGAGTTACACAGGCCCCTTCACCATGACAAGGCTGATTCATGAAGAGGTTGTTTCTTTTTGGTCTCTGTTAAACTTTTTTTTTTTTTTTTTTAAATGTTCTCAACTCGTGCCTCCATTCTATTTATCTGTCGCTCTTATTTTATTTCCAAGATTTTGGATCATCTTTACTATCATTCTTCTGAATTCTCTTTCAGGTAGAGTGCCTATATTTTCTTAACTTGTTTGGTCTTGTGAGTTTTTACCATTCTCCTTCATCTGCTCTGTGTTTCTCTTATCATTTTGTTTAATCTACTATGTTTACAGTCTCCTTTCTACAGGCTGCAATATTTCTTTTCCTCTTTCTTGCGGAGTCTGCTTGTGTAAGTTTGGACCAGTTCCTTGTGACGGTTTCCTGGTGGGAGGGACTGGTGCAGGTGTTGTAGTGGTTGTAGCTGAATCTTATCTCTCTGAAGGGCGGTATCTCACCCAGTGGTGTGTTTTGGTGTGTATGTGAGCTTGCTGTGGTTTCAAGCAGTCTGCTAATGGGTAGATCTGTTTTCCTCTTTTGCTAGCTATTTGGAGTGACGTGTCTGGCAGTGTAGTTTGCTGGCCTTTGGGTGTGATCAGGTTTTAAGGTTAAAATGGAGGCCTTAGGCAGAGATCTTCAGATTAATATTCAGTATTGGGAGTTGTCTGGTGATCCAATGTCCTTAATTCAGGTCTCCCATCTTGGGAGTTCAGTCCCAACCCCTTACTCTAGCACCAAGACTCCACAAGCCACACAGCACAGGAGAGAAAAAGAAAGAAAGTGATAGAAAAAAATCAAACAACATACAAGCAAAACAGAATGGATAGACAAAATGTAAATAGACAAAAGGTCTTGTGCCCAAGACAAACGGTAAAAGCAACATTAAGCAGACAGGAACACACAAAGAAACTCGCATACTCACACAAAAAGGAAAGAGAAGAAAGAAAAGAAAGAATAAAAAGAGGAGTCCAAAAAAAGGGAGCAATGATATCAATAAACAAACCCATAAATGAAAACAACTGAAAACTAGACAAGCAAATATACAAACTGAAATCATGGTTTTTAAAAAAATGTACTGTAGAAATAGGAAAACAATAAAATAGGATAAATTTATTTTAAAATAAAAATACTAAAAAAGTAAAAAATAAAAACTAAAGGAGTAATTTAAAAAGAACAAAAATAAAGCAAAACAAAAAAGAAAAACAAAATATATAGATAGAGAGAGTAGTAACAAGAAGAATATTTTTCTATGACCTTAGTTGTCAGTGTCCTGACTATACAGTGAGTTCCAGCCAATCTGCCTACTCAGGAAGTCCTCCATATTTCTGGGAAGGTCTCTGGATCTGCTGTGGACACTGTGGGGTCTGGTCAAACTCAGATTTGGCCTTACCCCAGCTTTTACTTGCTTCCAAAGTCCAAAGTGACCCCCAAAGCCCACAGCCTCTTGCCAACTGCAGGGATTTAATCCACTACTCAAATCTCCTTCCTCTTCTTTGGTGACACAGCTTTTGGTGCTCAGTTTTGGTTTTGGCCCCACGTCTGTTTGTAGGCTGCCCTCCAGCGTCTGTTCTTCAGCCAGACAAGAGGGGTCTAAAGCAGAGCCTGAGTATGGCTTACTTGCTTAGTCAGGTTAGGGAGAGGAAAGGATGTGGCAGACACAGTTCCCATGTGCAGGGAGTTCCTGCAGTGGCATAGGCCTGTGGGAAATTGATGCCACCTGAAATGGTCTTGTACTCTCCTGGGGGAATTGGCCCCTGGTCGTGGGTCACTTGGCAGTGCCAGGTTGCACAGGCTCCCAGGAAGGTGTGGGCAGTAACTTGTTCCTGCTCATAGCTTGGCCAGTGGCTCCAACAGCCATTGCACCCATTTCTGGGTTCAGAGACTGCAGCCACAACCTGCCTCACCTCTGGCACTCAAACAAGCAGAGGCTGTAGCCAGCATGGGCACCTCTGGGGTTGTTGACTGCAGCTGCAGCTCTTCCCACCTATGACGGCACTCACGAAGGTGGCGTCCTGCTGTCTGTGACCTCACAGAGTTAGCGGGTCCCGCAAAAAGCATCTCTTGCCTCTCTGGCAAGTCCAGGCTCTTCCCTGGACTCCCTCAGCTATGCAGTACTAGACCCCTCAGACTATCTTCATGGCAGTCAACCCAAGTTCTCTCTGGGTCTGACCTCTGAAGCCTGAGCCTCAGCACCCAGCCCCCAGTGCCATGGCAGGCATGCAGACAAGCGTCTCAGGCTGTGAAGTGCTGGTCGTCACCGATCTATGTTCTGAATTTTCTTGGGGCTTTGCCTCCATGCACCTGTTGCTTTGCTCCCTCTGGGTTTCCATAACTTCCCCCTGTGCCTGTCCATGAGATGATTTCTGAGTGTGCAAAAAGTTTTCCTCCTTCACAGCTCTCTTCCAGAGGTGCAGGTCCCATCCTGATTCCTTTGTCTCTTTTTTCTTATTTCATTTGCCTTACTCTGTTACGTGGCAATTATCTTGCCTTTTTGGAAGTCTGAGGTCTCCTGCTAGTGTTCAGTAGGTGTTCTGTACGAGTTGTTCCACATTCAGATGTAATTTGGGTACATTTGTGGGGTAGAGAATGATCTCCACATCTTACTCCTCTGGCATTTTGGAAGTCCCCTTTCATTCTTTAATAATGAAGAAAATAATCATCCTAGCCCTCTTTGGAAATTGCCATTTGAAAATAAGAAAGATTTGTTTTGCCAACTGCAGGGATTAATCTTATTTAATTTTACTTTTGGTATTAAGCTATTAAATGACTTAGTACTGTATTTTGTGTGTATCATAAAAATGTAAAATTCATAAAAATGAATTTTACAAATTGCAGGCCTGAACCCACCATGCTGTTGTATTTTCAGTGATTGGACCAAATTTAAAATGTTAAAATATCAGTGTGAGTGTGTATTTGTATGCTTTCTTCTTAATATTAAACAGAATTCAAGAAAATACAGAAACCTTTAATGTACCTAAATATTCTACATGAAATATCAAGTGTCCAAGTCTAATAGCAGTGTTTCCACATTATATGCACAACAGCACTACATGTGTTTGTATAAATGAACCAAGAACTTCAAAGTACCTTTATATTTTAAGTATTTTTCCAAGCATCTAAATTTTTAAAAGTCCTGTGTAGAAAAAAAACTCAGGTATGTTCAATAATGTATGCTCAAAGGAACAGTATAATTATAGTTAAAGTAATAATAATAAAATAACTAGACTCCAAAAAAGGACTTAAAATCATATGGAGCCATGAGGCCATACCCTTTCTTGATAACTTTGGAGGCTACTTGAGCAGTATACAGTTGTCCCTCTGTCCATGGGAGATGATTTCCAGGACCCTCCCCTCCTGTGCATCCTCACATCTGAGGATGCACAAGTCTTTTATATAAAATGATGTAGAATTTGCACCTAACCTACACATATCCTGCCATTTGCTTTAAACAGTCTCTGGATTATTTTGTATGCCTAATGCAATATAATGTAATTCCCTGTAAATAGTTATAAATACAATGTACATATTATGTAAATAGTTGCCAGCATGGGGCAAATTTGAGTTTTGCTTTTTAAAACTGTCTGGATTTTTTTTTTTTTCTAATATTTGCTGTCTGTTGGATGGTTGAATCTGTGTAAGTGGAAACCTGTAGATATGGAGGGCTGACTATATTTTCCTTTAAGAACACTTTATGAGGTTCACCTGCTGAAGGTATTATCAAATGGGAAGAGGAAAAGGACTTTAGAGGCAGAAGAGGTGGGTATGGAGCTATTCCAAGGAGATATTCGACTTTAATGAAGTCAACTGTGAATTTCTAAATGTCATTACTATATTTCATGAATGTGAGCTTGAAAACTCAATTTTGGTGATTTAAATCTTTTGGCCAAAAAAGGCAGGGGCTGGTCAGGGTTGCTATCCTAGAATAGAGCCCTCCTTAATATCGATGGGGACATGAAAATAAGATTTCCAACTTATTGTCATTTTCTTTTAAAATAATTCATTTGCTTGATGTGATAACACTTTCATGTTTTCCTTGATAGGCAGAGAATATCTAAATTGTATTGACTCTTCCACAGTTGTATGAAGGAAATAATAATTCAATTATCTAAACTGTGCAAAACATATTAAAATTTTTTAGTCTTTGCAAAGATTCTTTCTACTTCATTAACTGATCTAAATACTAGATGGGAAAACTATAATGCCACTCTTGTTTACCTGGGTTCACAATAATTTCTCTGTACAAAAATTTAACTTTTATGCTAATAAATAATAAAGCTGACTACACAATAAATTGTAGTGGATCTCTTAAAACTGAGGTAAAAATAAATTTAAAGTGAAAATGAACTATAAAAAGTGAAACAATTTTAGATTGATTTGTCTTAGGGAAAATTAAAGCACGGTTTATGATAATAATTGTTGCCATGTTAAATGAAGTTAAAATCCAATTTTGTTGCAGGAAACCATGTATGTCATAATTCAATCTAACTGAGCTTGGAAATGGTGTTCAGCCACATGAAATATGAATTGAGGGCAGCTTCTTCAAACTTAAAATGATTCTCTAAAATAATAGAGAATAAATCTGATTTATGCTAAAAATTCAATGGACTTGAATAATCCATTTGTTTCATGCCTCTGGCCTGAAATGCAGTGGAGTGTGGTCCGAACAGCTGTCATTTCATCTGGATCTACCTGGTGCCTCCTTTCTGCCTTATTCAAAAGCTGAAATGTTCTTGTACACATGGGCACTTACCTGACAGGAACACAATCCTTCTGGACTGTGGTTGGGAGTCAAAGGACAACTGGGCAATGCAGTGGACCGAGGATGAGACCCAGAATACACCAGTGGTGACTCTGCCTTTGGTATGAATTGTGACAGCTGTTTCGTAAGATCATGTTCTAAGTGCTGAGACTACAGAGAGTATCTGAAAATTCCGCTTATGACCATTCAACCTTGAGTTGGAGGCAGGAGGCAAGGAGGGATAGATGAAAGGGAAAGGCCATTCTCCTTCATCCAATGAATGTATTTTGACACATATTATGAGTCTGAATTATTCTTTACAAAGAAACATTTTCAGTGGAAAAATGATGCAATGTATTAATTATTCCTTCCTGAAAAAAAACTGAATTAGTTAGGTCCATGGTGGTTAAGCTCACTCTCTCTCCCTACACCCTAGAAGTAGTGAGTTGATGAGAAGTCTGGGTTCTCCCTTCTGAGACATTGGCCCCGGAGGAGAGTGCTGTGTCAGTCAGCAGGACTACAGAGAAGACACAGCAGGAAGCAGACAGCCCTCTGTGAGCATCCGTTCACGTGAGTGATACCTAGCCCTGCAGCAGCTCCTCTCACCCCTGGAGTGGGGGCAGCGGAGCCTGAGCTGAGGAGGAGCAGTGGGGTGTGCTGGCTTGCCCAGAAGCGTGAGAGCCTTTCCCTCTGGCTGTGGTGAAGACTGGGGACTTCTGGCTAAGGGTGAGATAGGCTGCCATTAAAAAAAAAAAATCCTTGTTGTTTTATTTAGCTGAATCTTGAGAGCAAGCATGGAGAAGTGGAATAGGGTGTATATTTCAGTCAGCTTGGGTTCCTGTAACAGGATATCATAGCCTTTCACAACCAACATTTATTTCTCGCAGTTATGTAGGCTGGAAGTATGATGTATGAAATCAGGGTGCCAGCATAGTCAGGTTCTAGTAAGGGCCCTTTTCCTTGTTAAATGGCTGCCTTCTCACTGCACTCACATAGTGGAGAGACATCTCATGTCTCTTTCTCTTTATATAACAGCACTACTCTTATCTTGGAGACATCACCCTCATGACCTCATGTAATATCTCAAAGGCCCCACCTTCAAATAACATCGTATTGGGAATTAGAGTTTCAACATATGACTTTGCGAAGAATGATCATTTAGTGCACTGAGGTACACATCCATCAGTGCACCCATGCCATGAACATGTTTCTGCAGAATTCACCAAACACATTTACAGTCACTACAGAGCCTGACTCAGGATGTTGAAAGACAGTGGGCTTAAACGTTGCCCCCATTCAGACTTTCATGTTTCATAAAGTCATGAAGCTGTTAGATAAAATGTGAAAATACGCATTCTATATAAAGTGTCATTTTGTATTTACCCAGTTAAATGAGTAAAAATTTTTCAATTTACAATATCTATATTGTACACCATGAGGACTATAGCCAATATTTTATAATAACTATAAGGCTTCCCTGGTGGCTTAAAGGTTAAAGCGTCTGCCTCCAATGCTGGAGACCAGGGTTCGATCCCTGGGTTGGGAAGATCCCCTGGAGAAGGAAATGGCAACCCACTCTAGTACTCTTGCCTGGAGAATCCCATGGACAGAGGAGCCTGGTGGGCTACAGTCCATGGGGTCACAAAGAGTCGGACATGACTGAGCGACTTCATAAGTGGAGTATAATCTTTAAAAATTATAATAACATATAATATTGTGCATCAATTGTACTTCAATAATTTTTTTTAAATTTACAATATGATTTTCCCCCTTCTTTGTATATTATGAGCCAAGCACTTGTAATTCAGAGAAAACTCCAGACCACAGAACTTTACAGAGGAATATCCTAATATCTTTCCTTTTTTCCCCACTAGTCTGACAAGATGAAAATAAGGAATAAAAATTTATAAGTATGCCAAAAAAACCACTAAAATTTATTTAGAATCAGCTACTCCTAATTCCATTCTATTCTATTGTGTCTAGTCCTGTGATATTTGATTGATGCAATACTGTATTGAGAAAGCACATAATTATATAACAAACAAAAACAGTCTTCCTAGGCCTCACAGAAACCCATGCCACTTTCTCTCTGAGCCCAGCCTCAAGCACAACAAAGATGTGGCCCAGAGCCGCCGTCTGAGACCTGCCATAGCCTTACTGTGTGACCTCTGCAGATGTCTTAGCTTCTCTGAGGCTCAGTTTTCTTATTCGTAAAATGGAAATGCCTTCCACCCAAGGTTGCTATGAGAAGTAGATGTGTTAGTGCCTTTAAAGCCTAGCTTCTACTGAGAGAGTCATTTCCTAGGCAGGTTGATAAGAAGTCTAGGGGTCCCCAAGGACAGAGGGGTCTGGAATTCTCAAGGAGGAAGAAAGGACAAACTATTTTTCTTCTCTACATTCTTTAGGATTATATAACAATGATGTATTCTGCCCGAGGACAGTCTCTGGATTAAACCTTCTGGCTAATTCTGTAAATTATGGGAGTTCAGTTCAGTTCAGTCGCTCAGTCGTGTTTGACTCTTTGCGACCCCATGAATCGCAGCACACCAGACCTCCCTGTCCATCACCATCTCCCGGAATTCACTCAGACTCACGTTCATCTAGTCTGTGATGCCATCCAGCCATCTCATCCTCGGTCGTCCCCTTCTCCTCCTGCCCCCAATCCCTCCCAGCATCACAGTCTTTTCCAATGAGTCAACTCTTCGCATGAGGTGGCCAAAGTACTGGAGTTTCAGCTTCAGCATCATTCCTTCCAAAGAAATCCCAGGGCTGATCTTCAGAAAGGACTGGTTGGATCTCCTTGCAGTCCAAGGGACTCTCAAGAGTCTTCTCCAACACCACAGTTCAAAAGCATCAATTCTTTGGCGCTCAGCCTTCTTCACAGTCCAACTCTCACATCCATACATGACCACAGGAAAAACCATAGCCTTGACTAGATGGACCTTTGTTGGCAAAGTAATGTCTCTGCTTTTGAATATACTATCTAGGTTGGT
>SJYX01016623.1:77338-91659 GCA_006410675.1 Oreotragus oreotragus
GGACCTTTGTTGGCAAAGTAATGTCTCTGCTTTTGAATATGCTATCTAGGTTGGTCATAACTTATCTTCCAAGAAGTAAGCGTCTTTTAATTTCATGGCTGCAGTCACCGTCTGCAGTGATTTATAGAACCCACATTAAGCCTTGTTTAATAGCATCCAGAAAAATTAATTCAGAACTTCATGAAGTCAGTGTAAACATAGGGATGATGGGGGGGTGGGAGGAGGGAGGAGGGTTCATGTTTGGGAGTTCGTGTACACCTGTGGAGGATTCATGTCAATGTATGCCAAAACTAGTAGAGTACTGTAAAGTAAAATAAAATAAAATTTAAAAAAACAAACAAACAAAAAAAAAGAAAGAAAATGACTGACCCACATTTTGGGTGAATTTTATATGTAATGTGTAATTTACTTTAAGAAGTAATCCTCCCAAACTGTAATGAATCACAGGTGCTTATACAAATCTCTCTTCATTCCTTATCTGCTTTACTAAGGAAATGATGGAAACCTAGACTTCCTCTTGCTAATTGGATCTGATTTTGGTCTATCGTTCCCCTCCCCTTCCTGCTTCTGTTCCCCTTCCACCTCCTCCCTTTCTTCTTGTCTCAGATCCCCTCTTCCCACTCTTATACCATCTTCCTCCTTGTAATAATAAATGTTGAAGTTGTTCTGATACCCTTTCATGTGTCCAGACACTGTTTTTCCCCACATCACTCCGCTGGGCTACTGATTTCTTAAATCTGAGTCATACTGAAAACCTACCTTATATACCAGTGCTAATCGAATTAGTAGCATTCTGAAGGAGGTTTGTTCCCTCTCATATCCTTTGCACAAAGTTTGGTACTAATTATGGGTACTTATGTCCATCTGGCAGAGAAGGCGATGGCACCCCACTCCAGTACTCTTGCATGGAAAATCCCATGGACGGAGGAGCCTGCTGGGCTGCAGTCCATGGGGTCGCGAAGAGTCAGACACAACTGAGCGACTCCCCTTTCACTTTTCACTTTCATGCATTGGAGAAGGAAATGGCGGCCCACTCCAGTGTTCTTGCCTGGAGAATCCCAGGGATGGCGGAGCCTGGTGGGCTGCCGTCTATGGGGTCATACAGAGTCGGACACGACTGAAGTGACTTAGCAGCAGCAGCAGCAGCATGTGCATCTGGAATGATTTCACACTGTATTTGCTTGCTCTATTTGTTTCAGTCTCAGCTGTACTCCTTAATCTAAGCACTTTGTTCCCTGCCCTGGCTGCAGCAGCTCAGTAGTGCATCTAGTAAACTATTTAAGGAGATTAAAACATTTTGGCAGATTAGAAGGCATATTTAAAATGTTAATTACCTATCAGTTCTTCAGTACTCCTCTCTTCCTGCTCTGATTCCCCCATTTTATACTTATCCAAATGGAGAATAATTTCAGGATACAAAAGCAACAGAAACACATATGGATTTTTAAAGTTAACCAGGAAGCTGTATTTGAGGAAAATCTTGCACTCTGTTTTAATTTCTGATTCAGTCTCAATGATATATGACTATATGGCATATGCAAAATAGCATTTTTTGTATTTACTAAGCATTTGTACTTTTCTTTTTTTCTCATAAGGACATAGCAACAAGGCAGACATAATTGTAGATGGAGAAACAGAGGTTTAGAAATGTCACAGTACAAATAAGTCCATGGTGACAGCTTGTAAAAAGGAGACCCAGGACTAAAACATAAGCCTTGTGAATTCCATTCCGTGTTTTCTTTTTCTCTCAAACAGTGGAAAATCTTGGTTTTGCCTGTAAGAGTCATATTAGAAGGCTTTTTCCTTTGTTCTAATCAGCCCGTACAGGTGCACACCCCATGAGCAGATGGAAGTGCAATTAAGACAGATGTGATGACAGCTCATCCACAGACTGTAATGTTTTAAAACCCCAGTCCTTGTCGACAAGCATGGGGCACAGCAGGCACACCACAAGAAGACTCAAACACGGGCACAAGATTTGTTCAAGCTGTAGGTCTCTCCAAACTTTGAAAGCGAGGTGGCGTTTAGGGATTTTGAAATCCTACATCTATTCATAATTTCCATAGGTAATGAACATTTTTTACATTGTTGAATATAATTAGAAAAAATAAAGGTCAATGCAGGATCATTGATTATTTATGCACTATAAGCCCAGTGAGAGATAAGTCAGAATGAGAGAGGGACAAAAGCTTTGGTGTCCAGAGCGTGAGCTGTTATATCTGTATTATGTGAAGAGCCTAGATGAGTGCTGGGGGCAGGCTTTCAGTAATCCTTCCTTCTTTCCTCAGGAAAACCTTTAAACCTTAGCTATTATTTTCAACATTAAAAATTTCTGTAAGTAGGCCTTCTGGTTAGGATAAATTGCAGGCACCAAGGCAAGAAGCATCAAGATGAACATCCTCATGGGTCCAAATGGCAAAGTTGAAGCCCATTGGGCATTATGCTTGGGGTTATGCCCTCAACCTCCTTATTCCTTGTGAGATTGTTGTATGAAGGGGCAGAAGAGCAAGTACCTGTGGTCAGATAAAGATTTACATCCACTTCTGTGTTCAGTTCTANAATAAGGAGTTCATGATCTGAGCCACAGTCAGCTCCTGGTCTTGTTTTTGTTGACTGTATACAGCTTCTCTATCTTTGGCTGCATAAAATATAATCAATCTGATTTCAATGTTGACCATCTGGTGTTGTCCATGTGTAGAGTCTTCTCTTGTGTTGTTGGAAGAGGGTGTTTGCTACAACCAGTACATTTTCTTGGCAAAACTCTATTAGTCTTTGCCCTGCTTCATTCTGCATTCCAAGGCCAAATTTGCCTGTTACTCCAGATGTTTCTTGACTTCCTACTTTAGCATTCCAGTCCCCTATAATGAAAAGAACATCTTTTTTGGATGTTAGTTCAAAAAGGTCTTGTAGGTCTTCATAAAACTGTTCAACTTCAGCTTCTTCAGCATTACTGGTTGGGGCATAGACTTGGATAACTGTGATATTGAATGCTCTTTACAAGGATTATATAACAACAATGTATTCTGCCTGAGGACAGTCTCTGGATTTACCTTCTGGCTAATTCTGTTATCTTAAAATGTAAATTATGGGAGTAGGTCTGGTGAGGTCTTTACAACCTCCAGACATTCTTTGGATTCATTGGAGAGTATATAACTTCATTGCTAACACTAACAAGCGGGTACTCTTTCTACCCCCTTCTGATGCCTATGTCAGAAGCTTTCTCTATCTCCTGTATACTTTAATAAAGCTTTATTACACAAAAGCTCTGAGCAATCAAGCCTCGTCTCTGGCCCCAGATTGAATTCTTCTCCTCCGGGGGCCAAGAATCCCAGCGTTGTGATTCAACAACAACCTTTCACTACTTGCTCAGTAGCATGCATACCTTGTTGGTGTGCCTGTATCCTCCTCTTCCTGGAATATTAACCTGAGGAAAGTGAGATTGTGCCCTTGTGTCTAGAACCATTACTCTCTGAGTCAGTGATGCTGGGAGGATATGCTGTGGAGTAATCAGCTTCTAGTTACTAAGTTGGTGTGTCACTTTCAGAGAATTTTCCATTTGGTCAATGTGAAGTCTTTAGTTGAGACTTTTCAGCTTATGTTATTGATAAATAAAAATTTGGACCCATGTATACAGTGGTGCCTCCTTGTAAGTAATGTAACCACTAGGTCAATGACCCATTCCAAAGAATGCTTGTGTCATTAATGCCTGCTTCCAGGACCCTGACTGAGGTGACCTGAGCTCCAGCCACTGGAATCTCAACCCCTTTTTGAGACAAGCGATAAATCCAGCCTTTGGGCATAATCCAATCAGGAAGTGCCAAGATTTTTGTTTTATCTTAGAAATTTATCAAAGTTTTAAAATCTAACTTAAACTGCTTCTACATTTGTTGAAAGAAATAAATGTCCCCCAAATCTTTGCAAGATTGAGATTCTAGAAACAGGTCTAGTTATGTGTATCAGTCCCAGCGCAGCTGATGGGGTTTGTCTTTGAGAGAAAGCCCACACCTCACTGCCTATCAGTTCTGTGGGTCCCCTTAGATGCTTGGGGCTGATTCTCAGGTTATCTCTCAGTAACTCTAGAATTTACTCCACATAAGTTGTTATACTTCTGAGATTGGGTATTTATCCTTAAAAGTCATAAATTCAATTTAGACATTTCATTAAATTGGCATGTGTAAAGCTGAAGTGTGGGTGGGACTTTTTTCTTCCGAGACTGGAAGACTTAGACAAAAAAAAAAAAAATTTTGTTTTTCTTATGTCAGTATAGTAAATGAATTCTATATGGCGAAAGCATCAGGCAGAATGAGATATTTATCATTTCTATGTTAAGACAAAAAGTCAAAGACAAGCCCTTTGTTTCTTACATAGGGATAGTACTTGATGTTTGTATACAAGATCCCTTGAAACATAATTTCTACAGGCAATTCTCTCTTCTTACATAATCTAATGGTGTTGTATCTCTAATGAGGTAAGAGCTCCTCCTGGAATTATGTGAAAAGTACAGTGCCAGTCACATACTACCATGGTGCTTCTTTGCATTATTATGTGACATTTTTCCTTGCGTCTCTCACTCTGGGTTTAGATTTGTTGTGAATCACTTTCAACTTCCTCTGAACTATAAAGACATTTCCTTGATCCAGGGTGAGATCCAGGTTGTGTCAAGCATGCAATTTATTAAACTTGCTTCCACTTTAGGACAGATTCCACTCTAAGATTTTATGAAGTACATACCATGCAGACACACTGGTGTGATTCTTCAGGCTGTAGGAGGTGCCCAGTGGGAATGAGAGATTGCTGCTCATGCCACACAGGTCAATGCCCACTGCTTAGACTTCAGAAGGGCTCATTCCACAATCACTGCTGGCCCATTCTCTAATCTCCAGTGTGGTCACATGTCTCTTGCCTGGTAGTGAGGAGTTAAAACCAAGACAGTCGTATTTAAGCTGCAGGTGCCACTAGTGGCACATTCTTGTCTGTGAATGTCTTGTAACTATTTGTAATTGCTGTATTTTTTTTTTTAGCTTTGCTTTTCTATCAACTATGCTTTATGTTGACCTAGCACTTCTCTTATCACCTTTAAAGTTTCAACCCTTTACAGAGTTGACACTATAGGTTGCAGGTCAAACAGTGGTGAAAGAAAAACTCTGAAACAGGAGAATCCTAGACCCAAATCACTCAGTGAGTCTATGCTGATCTGTTATGAATCCAGAATGTCTTTTTACCAGTGGAAGAGCCTCTGATTTCCTTATAGGGGTTGCCTGAACTCTGGTGTTGGTTTCTACTAGGAAACAGCTTGAAATATCCACTCTGTCCTCAGAGCACTCTGTATGCACTTGCTGTGGTTGTTTCATCAATAGCTCTTAAGAGTCCATAGTTGTACAACCCCTTCTGCATTGATGCTGGACTTTGTGTGGTCACTTTGTATGGAACCAAACTTAAGTCCCCTCACACGCACAGTTTAGCCATCTACTGCCACCGGATCATGGTGAAGAAAGTGTAACATTTTAATAAAAGACACCAGACAAGGAATCCAGGGCAGCTAATGCTGAAAAAACCATGAACTCTCTCCAGTTGTTTTCTGAGAACAATTTTTATTGTCAGAATTTGTGAAGAAGTGTGCGGGGTATGGTTTCCCAGGTAGCACTAGTGGTAAAGAACCCTCCTGCCGATGCAGGAGATATGAGACTTGGTTTCAATCCCTAGGTAGGGAAGATCCCCTGGAGAAGGGCATGGAAACCCATTCCAGTATTCTTGCCTGGAGAATCCTATGGCCAGAAAGAGTCAGATACAACTGAAGCAACTTAGCACATCTGTACGCACAGTATGTGACTTTCCTCTGGCTGGTTGTGGAGGAGGTAACAGCAATATCAGCCTTCTGGTTCCAACGAGTCAGGAGTCTATGTGCTTGGCTCAGGCTGAAGTTACCATCTTCCGCCTGGTTGGGTCCCTAGTTCCTGCAGAGTAATTGAAAGATTTGTATCGGCTTGATATGTATACCCCTTGAGGGGTAACCGGGACACTGCCAGATGATGAACTGTTGTTTCCTGACTTCCTTTCCTTCCTCTCTGCATTCCCTCACTCTTCTAATTAGTGACTGTTTGAATCTACCCTTTGGAAGGGCTGAAACCCTTCCCTCCAGGAAGGTCTAGGAAGCTGAAACCTTTCTCCTACAAAAAAGAAATGGGAGTTATGGAAGGGCTTTGGTATCAGGAAGATTCTGATGGGTTTCAACTTTGGTCACTGGATCCTAAGCAGATCTGACATGGGCAGATCCTTGATATCTGCTGTGTGTGGAACACTGCCACCATGCTAATAATCTCATCTAAACTTCTTGAGACTTAAGACTGCACAGAGGAAATTGTCCAGCTCCCTCAGCCTGCAGCCCAGCTCAAGAAAGTGAGCTCACAAAAGAGCAACAGGGCCTCTTCTCTTTCAACCCATGGAATCAATAAAACTAGTACCTAGTTGTTTCTGTAAGCCTAAATTTTGAGGTGTTTTATTACACAGTAGATGTTTGACACACTTTTGGAAAGCATATTCCACTGTCCATTCAACAGAGAGACAATATTTATGCTTAAGAGTTAGAAAACATTTTATATTCAACTAATGAAGTTTTTCTCTATAATTATTAGTATAACTCTAATGAAGCTATTTTTATAAACTTAATTATATTTAACATAAGCTTTACAACCATAATGAAAGTTCATAGATTGGTTGCACTTTTATCTAAGTGGGTTATATTTACTTTTTAATATGCAAAATTTCATTATCTAAAAATGATTTGTGTTTTCCATTCCAATACTAATACTTCATAGTTTTCTTTCTTGCTCTGGCCAAGGCATCTGGTACAATTCTTAGGATTATTGTTAGTAGACATTGCTATCTTTTCTCTCTTCAAAAAGAAAGCTTTCATTATTTCATCATTCATTATGATTTCTGCTACAGTTTTTTTTCCAATTACTTGTGTTTAAAAAGATTCCTTATATTCTTTGTTAAGAACTTTTGTTATGAATTTTTCCTATCAATTGTTATCATCTTATGATTACTTTCTTCTACTTTTCTAGTACGATATAGATGGAAGCATAAAGCTCAGGCTTCATGGGTAGAAATGATATTAATAAGAAACAAATTTATTTCTATGCATGTAAGAAATGGCAAAGGGGATTATAGACAAGATACCATTTGAAAGTGCAGCAGATCTGCATTGTATAATTCTCTATGTTAGTATCTGTCATGTCTTCTTTAGATTTGCTCAAAAGTAGCTAATATGCTTATGATAGACTTTTAAATGATATCTTATATATATAATTTCCTTTGCCATTTCTTCCATGCATATAGAAATAAATTAGTTTTGCATTAACATCATTTGTACCCACGTCAAGCAGACACTGACTCCAAATCTTACATAGATTTAGTGTAACAATTTTGTGGAATTATTCTGCTAAAGACCAAAAATAGTCAAAACTCTGATGAAGAAAATAAAAATCACTGTGTGCCCTTGGCCTGATATTTATCAAGACTTGTTATCAAGCTTTAGTAATTATGGTATATAAAATTGGTGTGGAAATACACGGGGAAATCAAAGGAACAGAAACAGACCTATGTATAGATACTTGCATATATGATATTAGAAATATATCAAAGGTAGGATTTTAGATTCATGGTTGAGCAGACTTTTGGAGCTGGTTTTTGGACATGAGTTAATCATCTCCTCAGGTTGTCAGCCTTCTGAATAAAGCAACTACCCCATTTCTATCAGCACTTGTCTCTGGAGTATTAGCTTTTGAATCATGAACAGCTAAATCAGAGTTTGGTTTACAATCAGGCACTTATTCAAGTCTTTTCAGTAATAACAACAAAAACTTTATTCATATTTTATTCAAGATGAAACCGAGCAGGACCCTGTGGGGTTGCTGTGCATGAAAGCCTTTCCATGACCCCCATTTCTGTCATAGGAAATAGACTCCAATTTTCATGACCTTCCCTGAGTTCTAAAGGGCAGATTCAAACAGTTGCTGCCGAGAGATAGAAGATCATGCAGACAAGTGAGGATCAGCCAAGAAATAATAGTGCAGTCTTGGGGCAGGGTCCTGAGTCTGCATCAAGGGAGTGTTGTTCAGTCCTGTCTGACTCTGAGACCCCATGGACTGCAGCATGCTAGGCTTCTCTGTCCTTCACTTTCTCCTGGAGCTTTCTGAAACTCATGTCCACTGAGTCAGTGATGCCATCCAACCATCTCATCCTCTGTCGTCCCCTTCTCCTTCTGTCCTCAATCTTTCCCAGCATCAGGGTCTTTTCTAATGTAATGAATCAACTCTTTGCATCAGGTGGCCAAAGTATTGGAGCTTCAGCATCAGTCCTTCCAATACATATTCAGGACTGATTTCCTTTAGGATGGACTGGTTTGATCTCCTTTCAGTCCAAGGGATTCTCAAGAGTCTTCTCCAGTGCTACAGTTCAAAAGCATCAATTCTTCAGTGCTCAGCCTTCTTTATGGTCCAACTCTCATATCCATACCTGACTGCTAGAAAAACCATAGCTTTGACTAGATGGACCTTTGTTGGCAAAGTAGTGTCTCTGCTTTTCAATACGCCCTCTAGGGTTGTCATAGCTTTTCTTCCAAGGAGCAAGTGTCTTTTAATTTCATGGCTGCAGTCACCATCTGCAGTGATTTTGGAGGTGAAGAAAANAAAAACCATAGCTTTGACTAGATGGACCTTTGTTGGCAAAGTAGTGTCTCTGCTTTTCAATACGCCCTCTAGGGTTGTCATAGCTTTTCTTCCAAGGAGCAAGTGTCTTTTAATTTCATGGCTGCAGTCACCATCTGCAGTGATTTTGGAGGTGAAGAAAATAAAGTTTGTCACTGTTTACACTGTTTCTTCATCTATTCACCATGAAGTGATGGGACCAGGTGCTGTGATCCTAGTTTTTCAAATGTTGACATTTATCCCTCAAGGAATACACACAGCAATATCTTTAAGCTCTTTACTGAACTAAAATCCTGAACAAATGGAGGACGTTAGCATTTTTTATTTCAGATTAAAGTAACCAGAGAAACTTAAGAAACTGAGGCCATATTAAAGGAACCACAGAAACTCATCAGATTATCTGAGACTAGATGAAAGAAGTGCAGGCTTTGCATATGCCATGATCCTGATCATCAACCCCACCTTTGAAAGCTTCTCACCAAGTCCTGGGACACATACTTTTGACAGACCTGTTGTATCTCCCTTTGTCTGGCAAAGCAACAGAGGTATTCTTTTATTTTTCATCCAAAACTGTTTCTCTGAGATTTGATTCAATAGCAGTGCCCAGAGGCCAAGTTTTCAGCACCAAACAAACACTGTTGCAAATAGGGGAGAGAGACTGGACTTAAATTCCAGTACAACGTGAATTTATAGATAGCGGGGAGAGTAACAAGGTCAGTGTTTGGAAACTTACTAAGAGAAATTGGTTAGATATCAAGGGTGGAGGGATCCTTGCTGTTGACAAGTCAGGAGGTCTACATCAGACATGGGGATGAGGATCTTGAGCAGATATTAAGATAGATAGGGTGCAGAAGTGGGGTCGATTATTGAATAACTGACGTAGAATTCTTGCTAATGGAGACTGGGATTCAGAGTGTTACCAAGAGTACAAGCTCACTCTGCTCACTGAATGATAGGCTGATAAATCCAGTAGATGAGGTGTTGAGGCAAGGAATATGACCTTATTCAGAGAGCTGACTGACCAAAAAGATGGCAGACTAACATCTCAAAATAACCATCTTGTTGGAGCCAGATGTCAGGTTCTTTTAATGATCAGAGATTGGGGAAGTTTAGGAAACAAAAAGACCATTTAATTCTTACAAATATCTCCTAGAATGCAGGCAGATGTGCTAGTTTCAGTTCCTCACAGTCATTTCACAGTTGGTGTGAAATGGAATATCTTAATTCCCATGTCCCCAAATGTGAATTTCTGAGCCATGCTGGCAAGGAGCAGACAATGCCATTTCCCACACAAGAAACTCAAGAATGCCACAGTCCTTCACAGCTGTGCAGGGTCAAGTTATCTCCCTGTGAGCTAAACAAAGGCACTTTAAGGGTCAGGCAGAGGGGAGCAGGGTTCCCTGAGGCAGACCATTATGTATGCTATAGTAAGAAAATAAGCAAAAAACAGGATTTAACAGTCACAGAAACAGATCCGATATGGGATCAAAATTAATTCTACTTGGTTACAAGAAGAGCCTGGCTAAAGTTGGTTGAGGAGGGACTCTGTCACTTGTACTAACCTAAGGTGTCATAGGTTTGTGATGTTTCCACCGAAGAGTCTATAAACATTTTGAAGAATCGTACCACAGGTTTCCCTAGGGCTTCTCAGGTGGCACTATTGGTAAAGAATTAGTGGCAAAGAACTCTCCTTCCAATGCAGGAGACATAAGAAATGCATGTTTGATCCTTGGGTCAGGAAGAAGCCCTGGAGAAGGGCATGGCAACCCACTCCAGTACTCCTCCCTGGAAAATCCCTTGGATAGAGGAGCCTAGCGGGCTCCAGTCCATGAGGTTGCAAACAGTCTGACATGACTGAGCAACTGTGCATACATACACGCAAACATGTGAGGGCTGGTGATTCCTGTACCACACTGCAGAGTAGTAAGTGACTGAATGCAAGGGAAGAAGAGGATGCTTATTCGTGATTTATTTATTTTTAGCTCTATTTTGTTTTAAAATTCTATTGCACTTTTGTTTTTTTAAAAAGGGTGGAGGTATTCAGACAGAGGCCTGATGAATGCTGTTTAAGATTTTTGCTGGGAAAAAAAAAATTCTGCTATCCATTGCTGAGCAACTAATGCTTAAAGTAAACTTTTCTTGTAAGGGAGGGTTAATCTCGTTCCCAGCCCTCTTTGTCTCCCCCCAACACCTCTTACATTTGTTTTTTTTTCTTCCCAGCTACTGGTGGCTCAGATGGTAAAGCGTATGCTTACAATGTGGGAGACCTGGGTTCAATCCCTGGGTCAGGAAGATCTCCTGGAGAAGGAAATGGCAACCCACTCCAGTATTCTTGCCTGGAAAATCCCATGGACGGAGGAACCTGGTAGGCTACAGTCCATGGGGTTGCAGAGTCAGACAGAACTGAGCGACTTCACTTTCACTTTCACTTTCCCAGTTACTGTGTATGTGACTTTCAAAATTGCTGCAGTTGACCAAATGCTCCCCAAGGTGAAGGACATTTGAAAGGTGATCCCATTTTATGTGTATTTCAGGATGTTCATTAAGACCAGTAGGGAGCACTGGAAACTGAGCAGGACCCTGTGGAACCCTCCAGGTATAAGTCTTTTCCATGTCCCCTATTTCTTGTTGTAGGAAATAGGCTTCATTCATCTTCCTTGAACTTCCCTCAGTTCCAAAGTGCAGATTCAAACAGCTTCTCATCAGGCAAAGGAAAGGATCTGGAAATAAGGGAGCAACAGGAGAAGGCAATGGCAACCCACTCCAGTGCTCTTGCCTGGAAAATCCCGTGGACAGAGGAGCCTGGTGGGCTGCAGTCCATGGGATCGGGAAGAGTCGGACATGACTGAGCGACTTCACTTTCACTTTTCACTTTCACACATTGCAGAAGGAAATGGCAACCCACTGCAGTCTTCTTGCCTGGAAAATCCCAGGGATGGCGGAGCCTAGTGGGCTGCCATCTATGGGGTCGCGCAGAGTCGGACACGACTGAAGCGACTTAGCAGCAGCAGCAGCAATCAAGAAACAGTGCAGCCTTGAGACAGGGTTCCCCTTTAAGAAACGTGCATAACTGTATCTCTGAGTTCTTCTGAAGGGACTAAGGGCCTCACCCAGGTGAAGATGATAACTTCAGGCTGAGCATAAATTTGCTGGAGCACTGCTCTGTTACCTTACCACTAACCAAAAAGTGCATACCCTGCAGCCCTCATCCCAGATTTTTCTGTAAAAACTTTTTCCTCAAAGCCATCAGAGAGTTTGGGGTCATTGAGCACAGGCTAACCATCCTCCCTGCTGGTCCTACAATAAACCTTTCTCTGCTCCAAACTGCAACGCTGAGGGTTGTTTGGCCTCACTGTGCCTTGGGCACATGAAGTTGCATTTGGTAACACACTCACATTCTGGACATGTCTCTCCAATTCTTCTGAACACAAGGTTTTCCACAGGGACATTCTCAGGCTCGCTAAGAGTGCAGGCATCTCTTCAACTGTTTAGAAAAAAACTAGATTTATTTAAAAATCAGTTACTGTGCCCTCTCTACCTGGGCTCTTTCAAAGTGCCTGGGGCCGTACCTTCTTTTCAAAGGAGAACTCAGAGGTCAGGAATAAGGGCTCTGGCTTTTGACAAATTAGCCCTATTACAGGCAAATGGTTGATAAGAGGCAGAGGATGTGAAAGGCCACTGTGAAGAGAAGATATTTAAGAGGAGGCTGTGTTCAGGGGCTGAATGTTTGTGTTATAAGGGGTCTGAAATCCACCTGGCACCAGCTTCTTTCCTTGGCTACAGTTCAATCTTAAAACAAAAATGCTAGGATTTAATGTTTTGGATTGTTGGAATTTATAGCTTGAAATTTTATGTTATTTTGTGATTTTTACTAAAACAATTCAAAAACAATTCTTTTACAACCAGGTACCATTCTACTTTAGTGTCCAGTCAACCCTCCAATGTTTATCACTGTTCTGTTATTTCTACATGCTCTGCATTCGGAATGGTCTCCCTGTGAAGTGATCAGAGTCACACCATATTAAACTAAAAGTTTTTATACAATCATTGAGTCCCAGTGACTGTACCCATACATTTCTGTTGGAGAAAATCAGCCAGGCCTTTGAAGTGTTCTAACTCTGATATCCATAAGGAAATGTATAGAATCCTCTCCCCCTACTTCATTATGTAATCATAATATTTATAAAACAAGATAGTTTTAAATCGAATAATTATTTCAGAATTCCCTAAAAAAAAAAAGTCACTGATTCTGTAACTCACTGCTTCTGGAGTCTGCTGGGACCCTCAGAGACTGTTGCTTAATCCCCACCCTGTTTTGTCCCAATCAGGGGTGCACTGCGCACTGATCTATCCTACCCCTCTTCCCTTACAGTCATTGGTACCAAAGGAGAATGAAAGAAGATCCTCTTTGCAAAGAGTACCTGTTCTTGTTACCGAATGCCAGTTCATATGCCCAACACACAGAGAGGCCAAACAAACTGAAATGGTGATGTTTTGAGAGGAGAAAGATTTATTGCAGGGCCAAGCAAGCAGAGTGGGTGGCTTAGTTCAAAGATCCCAAACTCTCTCATGGCTTTTGGGGGAAAAAAATTGTTTATAGGCATAATTTGAGGTGAATGCTGTAGGGTGAATGACTTTCTTCTAGCTGGTTGGTGGTGAGATAACAGAGTGGTATTCCAGGAATCTTGCTCAGCCTAAAGTTACCATCCTTCACCTAGATGAGGGCTTTAGTTCTTACAAAAGAGCTCAAAAGTTCTCTTAAGGAAGAACCAGGACCCTGCCCCATGGCTGAATTACTGTTTCTTGACTGCTCCTCCCTTATCTTTGTATCCTCTCCCTTCCCTTATTAGCAACTATTTGAACCTTCCCTTTGGAACTCTGGGAAGATCAAGGAGGCTGAATAAGCCTGTTTCCTACAAACAAGAAACAAGGGGCAAGGAAAAGATTTGTACCTGAGAGGGCTCCTCAGAGTTTTGTTATTTCATGCTTACTGATTTTTCCTATCATGTCTTCCTATTAAAATTATAAACCCAGTGGGAGCTGACATTTGATCAAATATTTGTGTTGTTTATCTAACAGATTTTAGCACAACTAGCTTCTAAGCATACCAAAGGTACCTGAAAAATTCATATAAGATGATTGCTGAATTAAATGATTTTTCTAGGTTATTGAAAAAAGTTAGAAACTAACATAATTCATGAAAGTTAATGATACACTCTGATGAAACTGAATCTATGAAACTAATGGGAAGTATGTTCTGAAAGAGATGGGAATACCAGACCACCTGACCTGCCTCTTGAGAAACTTGTATGCAGGTCAGGAAGCAACAGTTAGAACTGGACATGGAACAGACTGGTTCCAAATAAGAAAAGGAATACGTTAAGGCTATATATTGTCACCCTGCTTATTTAACTTCTATGCAGAGTACATCATGAGAAACGCTGGGCTGGAAGAAGCACAAGCTGGAATCAAGATTGCCGGGAGAAATATCAATAACCTCAGATATGCAGATGACACCACCCTTATGGCAGAAAGTGAAGAGGAACTAAAAAGCCTCTTGATGAAAGTGAAGGAGGAGAGTGAAAAAGTTGGCTTAAAGCTCAACATTCAGAA
>SJYX01016623.1:103458-128923 GCA_006410675.1 Oreotragus oreotragus
AGAGATTTTTTAGTTCCTCTTCACTTTCTGCCATAAGGGTGGTGTCATCTGCATATCTGAGGTTATTAATATTTCTCCTGGCAGTCTTGACTCCAGCCTGTGCTTCTTCTAGCCCAGCGTTTTTCATGAGGTACTCTGCATAGAAATTAAATAAGCAGGGTGACAATATACAGCCTTGACATACTCCTTTTCCTATTTGGAACCAGTCTGTTGTTCCATGTCGAGTTCTAACTGTTGCTCCTTATCTGTATATAGGTTTCTCAAGAGGCAGGTCAGGTGATCTGGTATTCCCATCTCATTCAGAATTTTCCACAGTTTATTGTGATCCACACAGTCAAAGGCTTTGGCATAGTTAATAAAGCAGAAATACATTTTCTGGAACTCTCTTGCTTTTTCCATGATCCAGCAGATGTTGGGAATTTGATCTCTTGTTTTTCTGCCTTTTCTAAAATCAGCTTGAACACCTGGAAGTTCATGGTTCACATATTGTTGAAGCCTGGCTTGGAAAATTTTGAGCACTACTTTACTAGCGTGTGAGATGAGTGCAATTGTGCGGTAGTTCGGGCATTTTTTGGCATTGCCTTTCTTTGGGATTGGAATGAAAACTGACCTTTTCCAGGCCTGTGGCCTCTGCTGAGTTTTCTAAATTTGCTGGCATATTGAGTGCAGCATTTTCACAGCATTAGCACTGCTTTTACTGAATCCCGGTTTTGGGTTGTTGTGTTTTCTTTTTCATTCATTTTTATGCATATTTTTATTTCTTTTTTGATTTTTTCTGTGATGTGTTGATTATGCAGAATCATGTTGTTTAGCCTCCATGTTTGTATTTTTGCCAGTTTTTTTTTTTTTTTTTTCCTGTAGTTGACATCTAGTCTTACTGAATTGTGGTCAGGAAAGATGCTAATGATTTCTATTGTGTTGAATTTACCAAGGCTAGATTTATGACCCAGGATGCGATCTGTCCTGGAGAAGGTTCTGTGTGCACTTTAGAAAAAGCTGAAACTCATTGTTTTGGAGTGAAATGTCCTATAGATATCCATTAGGCCTAACTGGTCCATTGTATCATTTAGGGTTTGTGTTTCCTTGCTAATTTTCTGTTTATTTGATCTATCCATCGGTGTGAGTGGGGTATTAAAATCTCCCGCCATTTCTGTGTTACTGTTAATTTCTCCTTACATACTTGTTAGCATTTTCCTTACCTATTGCAGTGCTCCTATGTTGGGTGCATATATATTTATAATTGTTACATCTTCTTGGATTGATCCTTTGCTCATTATGTAGTGTCCTTCTGTGTCTCTTTTCACGATCTTTATTTCAAAGTCTATTTTATCTGATATGCATATTGCTACTCCTGCTTTCTTTTGGTCTCCATTTGTGTGAAATATCTTTTTCCAGGCCTTCACTTTCAGTCTGTATGTGTCCCTTATTTTTTAGGTGGGTCTCTTGTAGACAGCATATATAGGGGTCTTGTTTTTGTATCCATTCAGCCAGTCTTTGTCTTTTGGTTGGGGCATTCAACCCATTTTCATTTAAAGTAATTATTGATAAGTATGATCCCATTGTCATTTACTTTGTTGTTTGGGGTTTGAGTTTATAAACCTTTTCTGTGTTTCCTGTCTAAAAAAGATCCTTCAGCATTTGAAAAAGAGCTCATTTGGTGGTGCTGAATTCTCTGAGCTTTTGCTTGTCTGTAAAGTTTTTGATTTCTCCTTCATATTTGAATGAGATCCTTGCTGGGTATAGTAATCTCGGTTGTAGGTTTTTCTTTTTCATCACTTTAAGTATGTCCTGCCATTCCCTTCTGGCCTTGGCCTGAAGAGTTTCTTTTGAAAGATCAGCTGTTACCCTGATGGGAATCCCCTTGTGTGTTATTTGTTGCTTTTCCCTTGCTGCTTTTAATATTTGCTTTTTGTATTTGATCTTCGTTAATTTGATTAATATGTGTCTTGAAGTGTTTCACCTTGGATTTATCCTGTATGGGACTGTCCGGATTTCTTGGACTTGGGTGGCTATTTCCTTCCCCATTTTAGAGAAGTTTTCAACTATTACATCCTCTAGTATTTTCTCATGGCATTTCTTTTTCTCTTCTTCTTCTGGTAGACCTATGATTTGAATGTTGGGGCATTTAACATTGTCCCAGAGGTCTCTGAGGTTCTCCTCATTTCTTTTCTTTTCATTCTTTTTTCTTTTTTCCTCTCCACTTCATTTATTTCCACCATTCTATCTTCCACCTCACTTATCCTATCTTCTACCTCAATTATTCTACTGTTGGTTCCCTCTAGAGTGCTTTTGATTTCAGTTATTGCATTATTCATTATTGATTGACTCTTTTTTATTTCTTCTAGACCCTTGTTAAACATTTCTGACATCTTCTCAATCCTTGTCTCCAAGATATTTATCTGTGACTCCATTATGTTTTTAAAAATTTGAATCATCTTTACTATCATTGTTCTGAATTCTTTTTCAGGTAGACTCCCTATCTCCTCCTCTTATTTTTGGTTTGGGGGGCATTTATCATGTTCCTTTACCTGCTGAATATTTCTCTGCCTTTTCATTTTGTTTAGATTGCTATTTGGGGAAGGCATTTCTGTATGCTGGAAGTTTATGTTTCCTCTTTATTTTGGAGGTTCCTCCTTGTGGGTGTGGTTGGATAAGTGGCTTGTCAAGGTTTCCTGATTAGGGAAGCGTGCATCTGTGTTCTGGTGGGTGGAGCTGGAACGTTTCTCTCTGGAGTGCAATGAAGTGTCCAGTAGTGTTTGGAGGTGTCTGTGGCTTTGCTGTGACTTTTGGCCACCTGTATTTCAATGGTCAGGGTTATGTTCCTGCATTGTTGGAGAATTAGCTTGGTATGTCTTGCTCTGAAACTTGTTGGCTCTTGGGCAGAGCTTGGTTTCAGTGTAGGTATGGAGGCTTTTGGATGAGCTTTTGTTGATTGATGTTCCCTGGAGTCAGGAGTTTTTGGTGTCCTTAAGTTTTGGATTTAAGCCTCCTGCCTCTGGCTTTCAGTCTTATTCTTATAGTAGCCTCCAGACTTCATCCATACAGCACCAATGACAAAACATATAGGTTAATGGTAAAAAGATTCTGCAGAATGAGGGATGCCCAGGGGTTCACAGAGTTACAAGGAGAAGAGAAGAGAAAAGAGTTACAAGGAGAAGAGAAGAGAGAGGAGGGAGGTAGAGGTGACCAGGAGAAGAGGGTGAATCTAAGGGGAGAGAGCAATCTAGCCAGTAATCAATTCCCTATGTGCTGTCCACAGTCTGGAACACTTAGAGAGGTTCACAGAGTTATATAGTGAAGAGAAGAGGGAGAAGGGAGGTAACGATGACCAGGAGAAGAAAAGGGGGAGTCAAAAGTGGAGAGACCAGTCTAGCCAGTGATCAGTTACCTGTGTGTTCTCCACAGCCTGGAACACCCACAGAGATTCACAGAGGTGGGTAGAGAAGAGAAGGGGGAGGGAGGAGATAGAAATGACCTGGGGGAGAAAAAGGAGAGTCAAGAGAGAGCAATCAAGCCAGTAATCACACCCATAAGTAAAAATGGGTACTGATAATTAGATTTTTAAAGGTACAAACTTGATAACAAATACCGAAACACAAAGATTAAAAATCTAGTGTAGAAGTTAGACTCTCAAAAATACAATATTAAAGAAACAAAACAAAATCATAAAAATTGTTAAATATATATATATATATGAAATTTGCTTTAAAAATAGGATATTTTTTGGCAAGGTAATAGTAGGTTATATAAATGAAAATTAAAGGAGTAATAAAGAACTTAAAAATTTTTAAATGATAATAGTAAAATATATCTAGGAATTTCTCTGGAGCTGTTGAGGGCAGTGTGGAGTAAGTTCAATTTCAAATAGTTCCTTGTTCCAGTTTATTCCTCTTCTCAAGGTCTTATAGGCCCCTTCCAATGCTTAGTCAATGTTAACTACAGAGTTTTAATCTGTTGCACCTGTCACTTCCAAAGTGGTTCCCTCTTCTTTGTTTGACTTCCTCTGTTTCCAAGTATCTTCAGTGTCTAATTTATGCCTTGACACAAGGGGGCGAAAGTGGTCATTTATTTAGGCTCACTTGTTCAGTTGTGCTGTGGGGAGGGAGGAACACTGCAAATATCACTGGCATGTGTGGGGAGTGCTCACAGGGTATGGACCACACTGGGTTTCCCACAGCTCATGGCATGTGCACTTTCCTGGTCTACACTGTTCAGGCTCCAGGTTGCTGTGCTGGGGAACTGTCTAATGCGGGCTCTGGGTTGCATGCACCTCCCAGGTCTAAGCCACTCAGGTTCAGGTTTTCGGGTACTCCACAAAGGCACAGTCTCAGCTGGGCCTGCATTTTGTGCACTTCCAGGTCCAAGCAGCTCAGGAGACCAGGTGCTTGGTGAGTGCACTCTCCCCAGGTGGGGGTCAGAGGGGTCCGTCTTATCTCCTCCCCATCCCAGCTGCTTGGTTTCCTGGGTGCGCAGTGGGAGTGCCATCTCGGGTGTGCCTTGTGTCTCCTCTGGGGAGCTGATCTCTGGCTGTGACCCTCCTGGCAGATGTCAACTGTCCAGGATCCCAGGAAGACTTGGTTAACAACTGGGGGCCTGCTTGCAGTTTGGTGGGGGATGCCATCTCTGGGGCCATGCTTGCCCTTCACCTTGTGGTTCTGGCTGCCGCCCGCCTGCCTCTGCCTCTGGTGGGAGATGGGCTGGTCCGCAACAGGCTAACTCTCCTCTGGTATTCGCTCAATCCTTTGTTCTGTGAGCAGGCCCAGCAGTGCCTTAGGTTAGAGCTTTTTGCTGCAACGTTCTCTCTCTCTCTCTCTTTTTTCTCTCTCCCTCTGTCTATCCCACAGTTTGGGTTCCTATCTCACATTAGCTCCCTCAGATTGTCCTTAGCGCATTCAGGCCCAGTCCTTACCCTAAGCATGCAACTGTGCCTCTCTGTTCAGCCCCCGCTTGCTGGTGGCAGATGTGAGCATCTGGGCTGCTTCTCCGCTGGGAGTTGCAGTTAGGCACGTATTCTATGGTGTTTCCCCACAAACCCCTCCCTCCCCCCTATTTTGTTGCCCTCTGAGATTCCAAAACTCCCCTCAGGCCTGCCAGTGAGAGGGTTTCCTGGTGTTTGGAAATTTCTCCTCCTTCATGACCCCCTCCCTGGGGTGGGTCTCCATCCCTAACTCTTTTGTCTCTCTTTTTGTCTTCTATATTTGGTCCTACTCCTTTCAAAGAGAATGGGCTGCCTTGCCGGGTGCCGGGTGCCTGGTGTTCTCCACCAGCATTCAGAAGTTGTTTTGTGGAAGTTGGTCTGCATTCAAATGATCTTTTGATGAAATTTTTGGGAAAAAGTACTCTCCCCTTTGTATTCCTTTGCCAGCTTAGGACCTCCCCTCTGAATTTTTTATTTTTAAATTGACTCTAGTAATATTAAATTTGGACAAATTCTCTAATTAAGGCTCAAGTCTCAAAGCGGTAGGATGCTGTATCTAGCATCTTTAGTTGCCTTGAATTAAAATAATGACAGACCTAATTAGATAAATGTTGTGGTTATCATGGTCTGATATTTTAGCAGCAATTTGCAAAGACCTGCCATGAAAGAACATTTCTTTTGGTTTTATTAATATTGAATAAATGTTTTTTGTATTTTATTCAATATTCAGTCAGTTCAGCCACTCAGTCATATCTGACTCTTTGCAACCCCATAGACTGCAGCACGCCAGGCCTCCCTGTCCATCACCAACTCCCAGAACTTGCTCAAACTCATATCCATTGTGTCAGGGATGCCATCCAACCATCTCATCCTCTGCTGTCCCCTCCTCCTCCTGTCATTCTCTTCACCAATATTAGTAAAAGATTAAGAGATATTTTGAGAGATATTTTTGTATCTCTCAAACACAGTGTGACCTGATTGAGAGATATTTTTGTAGCTCTCAGAAACAGTGTGACCTAAATATAAGATGATGTTAAGCAGCATTGCGATTTACAGATGTTTCTTTTGTTTGATTATACTTTTTGTGTGTTTGCTTCTATGCAAATAAATGTATACACATACATAATCCTGTCTTTTAAATGATCTCATGTTTACTAATCTCCTCAGGAGCCCTTTCCTCCTTGAATTCTCAGTCCAACTGTTCCTGTCACTTCCTTCAGCTAACACATTCCCTCTGCAGACTCACTTCCTTGAACATGCAGGCTACTAATATTGATTGCATTTGTCACTCAGAACCTCCATGAAGATGATTTTCACCTGATGTGGACTTACCATCCTCTGTAAGGATGCCTTCTGATTTGATACTGATGCCTTCTGATTCTGAAAACCTCTGACTTTGATTCCTGTGCTGAAGTTTAAACATAGTACCCCAGACCCCTGCGGCCCAGTACTAATGCCAGTGGTCCCAGGACGCTGTTGACATTTAGATTAGTGAAAAGTAAATAAAGTTAAACTTTGCTTCTTCAGCGCCACTAGCCACATTTTAAGTGCTGAATTATCACACTTTTATATAAGAATGCTTCTAGCATTGCAGAAAGTTGTACTTTAGACACTGTCCATGACAATATCTATGCATTTCATCACATTTTCTAGTCCAATAGTAAGTTTATAGGTGGGAAGAGTACAAATGTCAGGCTGCTCAGAGTTCCTCTCAGCAGTCCCCATAGCCAGGGCCTAGGAATTCCAGGCCTTCTCTGGCCATTATTTCTGATTTTCTTGTCTTGCCTTCAGAAGGCCTGAGGAGAAATGAGTCTTCAGGCACAATTCACAAAGCAGAGACCACAGCCTCACAGTATAGTTCACTCCTACAGGGGAAGAGTTCTGACGTGGTCAACAAGCCTTTCCTATTTTTCCCTCACATATTCTTTCACCAGTAGGCTAGTTATTAGAAAAATAAACTATATCCTATAGCTATTTTCAAGTGCTGATTCATCACGTGTTTCTGTGCTTTGCATTACAAAATTATGCTCTGAGCAGTTTGTATTTCTGATCACTGAGGTGAGAAGCAGTGAGGGTTCCCCAGGACAAATAAAAGAAGGGCATCTCCATCTCTTCCTTCGAAGACAGTGCCACCACCCATCCTCTACCCCACTACAAGCCAAGAGAATAAGGGAAACTTGGAAAAGTTGGAATATTTGGAAAGTAAAAAATTTTGTGCCTCTGCTTGTATTTTTGTCTTCTTTTATTGGCCACTTATTTTGAAAAATGCTATTCTGAATAAATATAAGTTGTAACACTTTTTCCTGCCCTATAGTCTTGTAGTGATCTCAGCAAGGTAACAGTGAGCAGTGTCATGAAGAGAGATCTTAATTCCCTGCCCAAGACTTGAACCTATGTAGCCCAGATGAAAACCAGAAATCTTAGTCACCAAATGAGAAAGGGCTAGAGGCAAGAAGCTAATTTTCCCTGGATCTTTGCGTCCAGTGAAAAATGCACTCATCACAGAGGTAGAAACTATAAATGCAGGTACAAAGTGTATTATTAGAGACACAGCAAAAGAACAAAGGAAGGGAGAGCACAGAGAGAAACAGTTTGTTTAGTTGAGACAGACGCAAGGCAGAGAAGCACACCTGGAGAGAAAGGGTGTGCTCATCCTCCCTAGTGAGGAGGAGCCCAGGAAAGAGGTGGTTGAGAAATCCATAAGGCAGTTCTCCCAGGTCTTTGTCTTCCTTCAGGCTAGTTATCTAGTTTCTTCTTCCACACCTGAACGACCCTGGGACCTTCCCCTGGGGTGCATACGCACCCCTCGGCCAAGATGGATCTCGAAGTGAAGGCTTTGGGGAGGAACCAGACTGACTATGGGCTGGAGTTGTTGTCCTGACTTTTGACACCAAGGAGCCTTTCTGTGCATGTGGCTTGTCTCCCTTTCCTTTACTTAGAAGGGACTTGTGTTTGCCTCTCTCAGTTATTCCCTTGAGGTGTTAACAAGAGACAAGGACTGGCTATTTACCCTGCTTCTATTGTTATTTCTATTTCTGAGAGCAAAGGGGGATCTCACTGTCAGTTCCTCAACTGGAGCCCACCTATCTCTTATCTCAGGAAATGCAAAGAGAAAACTGGCTGATTGTAAATGTCCAACCTGAAGCTCATCTATCTCCTACCTCAGAAAATAGTCTGAGATATGAGGTTGAATTATTAAGCATGAATGCATCTAAGTCACTTCCTCCTTCCTGGAATTAGAAGGGTGTCACCGAGCTCTTCTTGGAGTTCTAAAATTCTAGTTCAGTTCAGTTCAGTTGCTCAGTCGTGTCCGACTCTTTGTGACCCCATGCACTGCAGCACACCAGACCTGCCTGTCCCTCACCATCTCTCAGAATTTACTCAAACTCATGTCCATTGAGTTGGTGATGCCCTCCAACCAACTCATCCTCTGTCGTCCCCTTCCCCTTCTGTCCTCAAACTTTTCCAGCATCAGGGTCTTTTCCAAAGAGTCAGTTCTTCGCATCACATAGCCAAAGTATTAGAGCTTCGTCTTCAGCATCAGTCCTTTCAATGAATATTCAGGACTGATTTTCTTCAAGATTGACTGGTTTGATCTCCTTGGAGTCCAGGTGACTCTCAAGAGTCTTCTCCAACACCACAATTTAAAAGCATCAGTTCTATTTCCAGTTTTTAAAGGAATCTCCTTGGGGCTGGTGCACTGAGATGACCCAGAGGGATAGTAGGGGAGAGAGGTGGGAGGGGGGTTCAGGATGGGGAACACCTGTATGCCCGTGGCGGATTCATGTTGATGTGTGGTAGGACCAATACAATATTGTAAAGTAATTAGCCTCCAAAAAAATAAATAAATAAAAATTAAAATGAATTGAAAAAAAAATAAAATAAAAGCATCAGTTCTTTGGTGCTCAGCTTTCTTATGGTCCAGCTTTCACATCCATACATGACTACTGGAAAAATCATAGCCTTGACTAGATGACTTTTGTTGGCAAAGTAATGTTTCTGTTTTTTAATATGCTGTCTAGGTTGATCATAACTTTTCTTCCAAGGAGCAAGTGTCTTTTAATTTCATGGCTGCAATCACCAACTGCAGTGGTTTTGGAGTCCAAAAAAATAAAGTCTGTCACTGTTTCCACATTTTCCCCATCTATTTGCCATAAAGTGATGGGACTGGATGCCATGATCTTCGTTTTCTGAATGTGGAGTTTTAAGCCAGTTTTTTCGTGCTCCTCATTCAGTTTCATCAAGAGGCTCTTTAGTTCCTCTTCACTTTCTGACATAAGAGTGGTGTCATCTACATATCTGAGGTTATTGATATTTCTCCTGGCAATCTTGATTCCAGCTTGTGCTTCATCCAGCCCAGCATTTCTCATGATGTATTCTGCATATAAGTTAAATAAGGAAGGTGGCAATATACAAGATGTGTATAAGAGACAGAATAATGACAGACCTAATTAGATAAATGTTGTGGTTATCATGGTCTGATATTTTAGCAGCAATTTGCAAAGACCTGCCATGAAAGAACATTTCTTTTGGTTTTATTAATATTGAATAAAATGAAGGTGGCAATATACAGCCTTGTCATACTCCTTTCCCAGTTTGGAACCAGTCCGTTGTTCCATGTCTGGTTCTAATTGTTGCTTCTTGACCTGCATGCAGATTTCTCGGGAGGCAGGTAAGGTGTTCTGGTATTCTCATCTTTAAGAATTTTCCACAATTTGTTGTCATCTACATGGTCAAATGCTTTAGTGTAGTCAATAAACTAGAAGTAGATGTTTTTCTGGATCTCTCGCTTTTTCTATGATCCAGCATATATTGGCAATTTGATCTCTCGTTCCTCTGCCTTTTCTGAATCCAGCTTGAACATCTGGCAGTTCTCGGCTCACGTACTGTTGAAGCTTAGCTTGGAGAATTTTGAGCATTACTTTGCTAATGTGTGAAATGAGAGCAATTTTGCAGTAGTTTGAACATTCTTTTGCATTGCCTTTCTTTGGGATTGATATGAATACTGACCTTTTCCAGTCCTGTGGCCACTGCTGAGATTTCCAAATTTGTTGACATTTTGAGTGCAGCACTTTCTTTTTTGAGTGTAGATTTTTGAGTTTATCTTTTAGGATTTGAAATCGCTCCACTGGAATTCCATCACCTCCACTAGCTTTGTTCGTAGTGATGCTTCCTAAGGCCCACTTGACTTCACACTCCAGGATGTCTGGCTTTAGGTCAGTGATCACACCATTGTGGTTCTCTGGGTCATGAAGATCTTTTTTGTATAGTTCTTCTGCATATTTTTGCCACCTTTTCTTAATATCTTCTGCTTCTGTTAGGTCCATATCATTTATGTCCTTTATTGTGCCCATCTTTGCATGAAATATTCCCTTGGTATCTCTTTATTTCCAACTCACCCCTTAACTTCCATCTCTCCTTCTCTCTCTCAATACCCTCTTTCGCTAACCGTTGGCAAAGGTCTTCCTTGATCCATCCATACTTGACAGTTCAGTGGGGTTCTACTCTTCTACTTTGTCCATGCTGTACCCCCATTTTGGGAGCCTCATCACTGGGGAGAATGGGGATAATAAGGATATAAGTGGGGTGGGAAGCATTGAGGGAGTTTTGTAGTATAAGCAGAAGGGCATTTTAGGGAAGTGACAAGGTTCCCTAGGAGAAGGAGTTCCAACCTTGTCTGGTGGATGAGAAAACATATTTATTTTTCACTGAACAGTATTTAAAAATAAAAAGTATTTTCACAATACAGTATTTATCAAAGTATCCAAATGACAAAAGGTAGTAACATTTTGATTTAAAAGCTAGCCACAAATTAGTTTTTTAAATTAATCTAGTAAAGTATGAAATATGAAGAATTTAATATCAATATTTCAAAATCAAATATTCTTTAGGATTATTAAATGGGTTTTTTTTTCATAACTTGAGCATTTGTGTGAAGTTCTGATTGATTCTTAGAAGGTAACTGAAGATTTCCTTTCTCTGGTTCACAAATAGAGGTGATTCTCCAGCAAGGAGTCCAGATAAAAAGCAAAGCTGGTAGGGGCAAAATTGGTTGCAGGCTTCTCTTTGCCGTGTCCCACTACCCCCACCCTTGCCATCGATATCCTACCAGCCTGGAGTCTGGGTCTGTGTGGCCAACAGCTGTGGCTTCCCATGAAAGACTAGTCAGTGTAGGCCCTGAGAACTTAGGGCCCCTGTACCCACCAGAGCTCTGCAAGTTGAAATGACTCCTGCAAACTCAGTATGGGTGAGCCTCCTTGAAAAAGATGTGTACTGAGGAAATGTGATTGCCAAAGTGATCCTTGCCATCTCCCTCCCCACCTCCCACCCCTCCACCCTTACCCCAGGCCACCCCCACTTTCCTAGTGCCTCCATCACTAATCATCTGATGTGGATGATGTGGCTGTTTGCTCAGCCAGTGGATGGGGGAGGGCTGGTGAGAAGTCAGAGAGTGGCTATGGGGACAGACCTCCTCTTCACTCTCCTCTGCCTGTCTCTCCTCCTTCCCTTGGGTTTTGCATTTTACTGAGCAGGTGGCTCTAGGATCCCTCAGAATTGAATTCCTCAGCCCAGGCCTGGCTCCCCTGGGTCCTCACCAGCCCCAGACCTCGGGCTGGGCAGGCACTCTGTGTCAATACGAGACTACTTTCCTGGCTCCCAATGGAGTCATCCTACCCTGTGTGTGAACCCCAGGAGAGGAGACTTGTTTATAGGCACTGAATGCTCAACACAGATGTGATTGCCCCTAGTCAGCCAGAACTAAGCTGCCTCCATCTGTCCTATTGCCAGGGGAAACTGGGGCCATGTGCTTCTTAGGCAAGCCTATTAGACCTTCTTCAACCTGAGACTTTGTGCAGTAGTGTAGCTGGGAAGGGTTAGTTTTAAATTTACACTGGATCCGCCTCTGTGACTAACCCCTTTTTGTTATTATAAACATATATAATGGCCTGCCTCAGGGAAATAACTTGTGCTGCCCACCTGTGAAGGACTGTAAGGAAATTACACTAACACCTTCCCCTGCCTGAGACCTGCCATTCTAGGGGACATTTGCAAGGACTGAATAGTCTTTTTACTTTGTTCCCTCCCCACACCATCTCTGACCCATAAAAGGACCTGGCAACCAAGCCCTGACAAGATGGTTATTTTGAGGCTCTAGCCTTCCATCTTCATGGTCAGCTGACTCCCAAATAAGGTCCCTTCCTGATCCCAACACCTTGTCTCAGGTTCATTGACCAGTCTTGCAGCAAGCAGAGTGAGCTTAAACTCANTTATTCCAGTGTCCTTTGTATGCTTTTGTGTTTATTTTCCTCCCATTAACTTCATGTATGTGGAAAACCTGTTTCTGCCTCCCTGTTCTCTGACCGTTGGTCATCATTTTTGAAGGCCTTCAGACAGGTGTCCTGTCCATCCAGTCTTGCCACATCAAGCAGCAGGCAAAGCCGCTGCTCCAAATTCTCTTTTAGTCTCACTGCTTTTAAAACATTCTGTCCACCCAGGAATGGGTCCCATGGCTGCCTTGGGGGGCTCCTGCTGTCCTTCTCTGTTGAATCACCAGCTGGTCTGCTGTGATCTCTGAGGAAATGGGCCAGCAGCCTGCTCTTCCTACCTAGTATTATCTTACTACAGAGTCAGAGGTAAGTCCACCCTGTGCAGTGAATGGGTTATTACTCATCCTACTGATATAGAAGATCATGGAATCCATTCCCATCGCCTCATGGCAAATAGATGGGGAAAATGTGGAAACAGTGTCAGAGTTCATCTTCTTGGGCTCCAAAATCAATGCAGACAGTGACCACAGCCACAAAATTAAAACATGCTTGCTCCTTGGAAGAAAAGCTATGACAAACCTAGAGAGTATATTAAAAAACAGAGACATCACTTTGCCTACAAAGGTCTGTATAGTCAAAGCTATGGTTTTTCCAGTAGTCATGTACAGATGTGAGAACTGGACCATAAAGAAGGCTGAGTGCTGAAGAACTGATGCTTTCGAACTGTGATGTTAAAGAGACTCTTGAGAGTCCCTTGGCCAGTAAGGAGATCAGACCAGTCAATCCTAAAGGAAATCAACCCTGAATGAATATTCATTGGAAGAACTAATGCTGAAGCTGAAGCTCCAATACTTGGGCCACCTGATATGAAGAGCTTACTCATTAGAAAAGATCCTGATGCTGGGAAAGATTGAGGGCAAGAGGAGAAGGAGACAACAAAGGATGAGATGGTTGGATGGCATCACTAACTCAGTGGACAGGAGTTTGAACAAACTCTGGGAGATAGTGAAGGACCAGGGAAGCCTAGCATGCTGCAGTTCCTAGTATTGCAAAGAGTCACTGAACAACTGATATCAAAGGGCAAGGCAAAGAACTGAACTATAATTCCAGAAAAGAGCATACAATCCAACAAAGAAAACAGGAGTATTACTGAGCATCTGACATTAGTACACAATTAATCCTACCTCAGTGTCTGTGTCTGAGCTGTACTGCCACGTACAAGTGTGTCAGGTGGGTCCATTGGCAGTGTTGGCACTAAGAACAGGTTCAGGGTCATCCATATTCAGATTAGTGATCAGTAATGTGTTTTGATGATCCCAATCATGACATATGGAAAAGGAAATGGCAACCCACTCCAGTATTCTTGTCTGGAAAATACCATGGACAGAGGCGTCTGGCAGGCTACACTCCGTGCAGCTACAAAGAAACATACATGACTGAGCAACTGAGCACAGAATATTATGACACATAAAATTGAAAGAGTTTTAAGAGTGAAGGAAGATACAAGGGAGAATGGCTTCTGTAGTTCTAGTAAAAAAAAAAAAAAANCTGGAAAATACCATGGACAGAGGCGTCTGGCAGGCTACACTCCGTGCAGCTACAAAGAAACATACATGACTGAGCAACTGAGCACAGAATATTATGACACATAAAATTGAAAGAGTTTTAAGAGTGAAGGAAGATACAAGGGAGAATGGCTTCTGTAGTTCTAGTAAAAAAAAAAAAAAAAAAAAAGGACTGTTGGAACCTCAAGGGGCCCTTTGTTTCTACCATCAAAGATCATGTCACTGAAACAGTGAACCATTGCAGCTTTGAACATGGACAGATAGTCTACAGCCTGGGTGGTATATCAGTTGAGGGACACGTGGGGCTTGCCTTCAAGGAGTGACAACACAGGATGGAATTAGAGAGTTGAAATACCTAGAAAGAACACAGAAGGAAGAATACTTGGGAGATGTGATGGATGTGAGATGGGTTGTGAAACTCTGACCACCACCGTCTCCAGCTAGACACATTTGGGGAGAAGCTCAGGTGAGATGCTTGAAATCTCTTAAAAGATGCTTGACACTTTTGTGAAATCTTAACATAAGTCCAGTTTCAGTACCAAACACACAGAGCACAGGAAACACTTTTGCTTTGACTGTCATCTAGGGTTGAACTGGGAGGTGCTCAGCCCCACATCTCAGGGCGTCAGGCTCTGTGGAAGCAGCACACACTTGGATGCATGCGGGTTGGTAATCTTCCTGCCAGGTGTCTGCTGAAAGGTGCTCACAGCCTCCGAAGGGCACTTTGTTAATGTCCTTCGTGTTGCACGTATGAAACAGGTGCCTGACCTGCCCCACCTCAGCCTCAGGGCCTGTTGACCATCTCTGAATCCCTCTTTCCTTTCTGTGCCTCTGCTGAAGTGTCCCCTTATCAGAGAGGCCTTCTCTGTTCACCCCTCTGAGGCATTGTCCAGCTTGATTTGCCGCAGGTCACCCTACAACCTTCCTTGCTGTCTGTGTCCCTAGCAGAATTAAGCAGAGACGGTTGTGGCCCCAACATCTTCAACCATGTGGCAGTGTGAGTTCAGCCACAAGGGTAGATGAGTGGTGAAGAGAAAGTCGCTCATTCATGTCTGACTCTTTGCAACCCCATGGACAATACAGTTCATGGAATTCGCTGGGCCAGAATACTGGAGTGAGTAGCATTTCCCTTCTCCAGGGGATCTTCCCAACCCAGGGATTGAACCCAGGTCTCCCACATTGCAGGTGGATTCTTTACCAACTGAGACACAAGGGAAGCCCAGGAATACTGGAGTGGGTAGCCTATCTCTTTTCTAGTGGATCTTTCTGACCCAGGAATCAAACTGGGATTTCCCACACTGCAGGAGGATTCTTTACTGACTGAGCTATCAGAGAAGCATGCATTGATTGAATAATGAGACCTTAAAGGATATTACATGATTATTCATTCCAACTCTTTCAAACCAAGCTGCAAAACTTTTTTACCAGACACTGTGAGGGAGGAGTTGCGAAAAGGAAAATGATGCTTCACTTAGTAAGCCATTCAGAAAGAAGTTGCTGCATAATTCTATTTGATGCATTACATTATGACATTTTCCATAATCTGTAGAAGCTGAGCCGATTGAGTGTTGAAGGACAAGGTGGGCTGGGAGCCTCAGATCTGATCTTGAGTCCAAGGTGGTGATGATGCTCGCTGCTAAGTGGGAGTGGACGGCAGCCAAAGTAGGTATTTAGTTTCCTTCCTTTATGTCCTTCTCTGCATCCTCCTCTGCTCCTTCTACACTGTCCAATCTTCTCTTCTAACCCTACCACATCTGCATCACCTCTGCTGGGCTGACCTGATTGGCTACTCTGAGCTTAAGAAGAGGGATGTCTGTGTCACTGGCCACAGAGTGTCTATCAGGCATCCAGCCACATTCCCCCACCTTACCTCATGGAGGAGCCTCTTTCTGTTTTACTCCTGGAAGGATGTCTGCTCAGAGATCTCTGTTTCTACCATCAAGGATCATGTCACTGAAACAGTGAACCATCGCAACTTTGAAGATGGACAGATAGTCTGCAGTCTGGGTTGTATATCAATTGAAGTCTCCTCCCTGCCTTGCAGCAGAAGCTCTGACTACCTGCAGACCCCTGCGGCCCAGTACTAATGCCAGTGGTCCCAGGACGCTGTTGACATTTAGATTAGTGAAAAGTAAATAAAGTTAAACTTTGCTTCTTCAGCGCCACTAGCCACATTTTAAGTGCTGAATTATCACACTTTTATATAAGAATGCTTCTAGCATTGCAGAAAGTTGTACTTTAGACACTGTCCATGACAATATCTATGCATTTCATCACATTTTCTAGTCCAATAGTAAGTTTATAGGTGGGAAGAGTACAAATGTCAGGCTGCTCAGAGTTCCTCTCAGCAGTCCCCATAGCCAGGGCCTAAATTTGCTTTAAAAATAGGATATTTTTTGGCAAGGTAATAGTAGGTTATATAAATGAAAATTAAAGGAGTAATAAAGAACTTAAAAATTTTTAAATGATAATAGTAAAATATATCTAGGAATTTCTCTGGAGCTGTTGAGGGCAGTGTGGAGTAAGTTCAATTTCAAATAGTTCCTTGTTCCAGTTTATTCCTCTTCTCAAGGTCTTATAGGCCCCTTCCAATGCTTAGTCAATGTTAACTACAGAGTTTTAATCTGTTGCACCTGTCACTTCCAAAGTGGTTCCCTCTTCTTTGTTTGACTTCCTCTGTTTCCAAGTATCTTCAGTGTCTAATTTATGCCTTGACACAAGGGGGCGAAAGTGGTCATTTATTTAGGCTCACTTGTTCAGTTGTGCTGTGGGGAGGGAGGAACACTGCAAATATCACTGGCATGTGTGGGGAGTGCTCACAGGGTATGGACCACACTGGGTTTCCCACAGCTCATGGCATGTGCACTTTCCTGGTCTACACTGTTCAGGCTCCAGGTTGCTGTGCTGGGGAACTGTCTAATGCGGGCTCTGGGTTGCATGCACCTCCCAGGTCTAAGCCACTCAGGTTCAGGTTTTCGGGTACTCCACAAAGGCACAGTCTCAGCTGGGCCTGCATTTTGTGCACTTCCAGGTCCAAGCAGCTCAGGAGACCAGGTGCTTGGTGAGTGCACTCTCCCCAGGTGGGGGTCAGAGGGGTCCGTCTTATCTCCTCCCCATCCCAGCTGCTTGGTTTCCTGGGTGCGCAGTGGGAGTGCCATCTCGGGTGTGCCTTGTGTCTCCTCTGGGGAGCTGATCTCTGGCTGTGACCCTCCTGGCAGATGTCAACTGTCCAGGATCCCAGGAAGACTTGGTTAACAACTGGGGGCCTGCTTGCAGTTTGGTGGGGGATGCCATCTCTGGGGCCATGCTTGCCCTTCACCTTGTGGTTCTGGCTGCCGCCCGCCTGCCTCTGCCTCTGGTGGGAGATGGGCTGGTCCGCAACAGGCTAACTCTCCTCTGGTATTCGCTCAATCCTTTGTTCTGTGAGCAGGCCCAGCAGTGCCTTAGGTTAGAGCTTTTTGCTGCAACGTTCTCTCTCTCTCTCTCTTTTTTCTCTCTCCCTCTGTCTATCCCACAGTTTGGGTTCCTATCTCACATTAGCTCCCTCAGATTGTCCTTAGCGCATTCAGGCCCAGTCCTTACCCTAAGCATGCAACTGTGCCTCTCTGTTCAGCCCCCGCTTGCTGGTGGCAGATGTGAGCATCTGGGCTGCTTCTCCGCTGGGAGTTGCAGTTAGGCACGTATTCTATGGTGTTTCCCCACAAACCCCTCCCTCCCCCCTATTTTGTTGCCCTCTGAGATTCCAAAACTCCCCTCAGGCCTGCCAGTGAGAGGGTTTCCTGGTGTTTGGAAATTTCTCCTCCTTCATGACCCCCTCCCTGGGGTGGGTCTCCATCCCTAACTCTTTTGTCTCTCTTTTTGTCTTCTATATTTGGTCCTACTCCTTTCAAAGAGAATGGGCTGCCTTGCCGGGTGCCGGGTGCCTGGTGTTCTCCACCAGCATTCAGAAGTTGTTTTGTGGAAGTTGGTCTGCATTCAAATGATCTTTTGATGAAATTTTTGGGAAAAAGTACTCTCCCCTTTGTATTCCTTTGCCAGCTTAGGACCTCCCCTCTGAATTTTTTATTTTTAAATTGACTCTAGTAATATTAAATTTGGACAAATTCTCTAATTAAGGCTCAAGTCTCAAAGCGGTAGGATGCTGTATCTAGCATCTTTAGTTGCCTTGAATTAAAATAATGACAGACCTAATTAGATAAATGTTGTGGTTATCATGGTCTGATATTTTAGCAGCAATTTGCAAAGACCTGCCATGAAAGAACATTTCTTTTGGTTTTATTAATATTGAATAAATGTTTTTTGTATTTTATTCAATATTCAGTCAGTTCAGCCACTCAGTCATATCTGACTCTTTGCAACCCCATAGACTGCAGCACGCCAGGCCTCCCTGTCCATCACCAACTCCCAGAACTTGCTCAAACTCATATCCATTGTGTCAGGGATGCCATCCAACCATCTCATCCTCTGCTGTCCCCTCCTCCTCCTGTCATTCTCTTCACCAATATTAGTAAAAGATTAAGAGATATTTTGAGAGATATTTTTGTATCTCTCAAACACAGTGTGACCTGATTGAGAGATATTTTTGTAGCTCTCAGAAACAGTGTGACCTAAATATAAGATGATGTTAAGCAGCATTGCGATTTACAGATGTTTCTTTTGTTTGATTATACTTTTTGTGTGTTTGCTTCTATGCAAATAAATGTATACACATACATAATCCTGTCTTTTAAATGATCTCATGTTTACTAATCTCCTCAGGAGCCCTTTCCTCCTTGAATTCTCAGTCCAACTGTTCCTGTCACTTCCTTCAGCTAACACATTCCCTCTGCAGACTCACTTCCTTGAACATGCAGGCTACTAATATTGATTGCATTTGTCACTCAGAACCTCCATGAAGATGATTTTCACCTGATGTGGACTTACCATCCTCTGTAAGGATGCCTTCTGATTTGATACTGATGCCTTCTGATTCTGAAAACCTCTGACTTTGATTCCTGTGCTGAAGTTTAAACATAGTACCCCAGACCCCTGCGGCCCAGTACTAATGCCAGTGGTCCCAGGACGCTGTTGACATTTAGATTAGTGAAAAGTAAATAAAGTTAAACTTTGCTTCTTCAGCGCCACTAGCCACATTTTAAGTGCTGAATTATCACACTTTTATATAGGAATGCTTCTAGCATTGCAGAAAGTTGTACTTTAGACACTGTCCATGACAATATCTATGCATTTCATCACATTTTCTAGTCCAATAGTAAGTTTATAGGTGGGAAGAGTACAAATGTCAGGCTGCTCAGAGTTCCTCTCAGCAGTCCCCATAGCCAGGGCCTAGGAATTCCAGGCCTTCTCTGGCCATTATTTCTGATTTTCTTGTCTTGCCTTCAGAAGGCCTGAGGAGAAATGAGTCTTCAGGCACAATTCACAAAGCAGAGACCACAGCCTCACAGTATAGTTCACTCCTACAGGGGAAGAGTTCTGACGTGGTCAACAAGCCTTTCCTATTTTTCCCTCACATATTCTTTCACCAGTAGGCTAGTTATTAGAAAAATAAACTATATCCTATAGCTATTTTCAAGTGCTGATTCATCACGTGTTTCTGTGCTTTGCATTACAAAATTATGCTCTGAGCAGTTTGTATTTCTGATCACTGAGGTGAGAAGCAGTGAGGGTTCCCCAGGACAAATAAAAGAAGGGCATCTCCATCTCTTCCTTCGAAGACAGTGCCACCACCCATCCTCTACCCCACTACAAGCCAAGAGAATAAGGGAAACTTGGAAAAGTTGGAATATTTGGAAAGTAAAAAATTTTGTGCCTCTGCTTGTATTTTTGTCTTCTTTTATTGGCCACTTATTTTGAAAAATGCTATTCTGAATAAATATAAGTTGTAACACTTTTTCCTGCCCTATAGTCTTGTAGTGATCTCAGCAAGGTAACAGTGAGCAGTGTCATGAAGAGAGATCTTAATTCCCTGCCCAAGACTTGAACCTATGTAGCCCAGATGAAAACCAGAAATCTTAGTCACCAAATGAGAAAGGGCTAGAGGCAAGAAGCTAATTTTCCCTGGATCTTTGCGTCCAGTGAAAAATGCACTCATCACAGAGGTAGAAACTATAAATGCAGGTACAAAGTGTATTATTAGAGACACAGCAAAAGAACAAAGGAAGGGAGAGCACAGAGAGAAACAGTTTGTTTAGTTGAGACAGACGCAAGGCAGAGAAGCACACCTGGAGAGAAAGGGTGTGCTCATCCTCACTAGTGAGGAGGAGCCCAGGAAAGAGGTGGTTGAGAAATTCATAAGGCAGTTCTCCCAGGTCTTTGTCTTCCTTCAGGCTAGTTATCTAGTTTCTTCTTCCACACCTGAATGACCCTGGGACCTTCCCCTGGGGTGCATACGCACCCCTCAGCCAAGATGGATCTCGAAGTGAAGGCTTTTGGGAGGAACCAGACTCACTATGGGCTGGAGTTGTCCTGACTTTTGACACCAAGGAGCCTTTCTGTGCATGTGGCTTGTCTCCCTTTCCTTTACTTAGAAGGGACTTGTGTTTGCCTCTCTCAGTTATTCCCTTGAGGTGTTAACAAGAGACAAGGACTGGTTATTTACCCTGCTTCTATTGTTATTTCTATTTCTGAGAGCAAAGGGGGATCTCACTGTCAGTTCCTCAACTGGAGCCCACCTATCTCTTATCTCAGGAAATGCAAAGAGAAAACTGGCTGATTGTAAATGTCCAACCTGAAGCTCATCTATCTCCTACCTCAGAAAATAGTCTGAGATATGAGGTTGAATTATTAAGCATGAATGCATCTAAGTCACTTCCTCCTTCCTGGAATTAGAAGGGTGTCACCGAGCTCTTCTTGGAGTTCTAAAATTCTAGTTCAGTTCAGTTCAGTTGCTCAGTCGTGTCCGACTCTTTGTGACCCCATGCACTGCAGCACACCAGACCTGCCTGTCCCTCACCATCTCTCAGAATTTACTCAAACTCATGTCCATTGAGTTGGTGATGCCCTCCAACCAACTCATCCTCTGTCGTCCCCTTCCCCTTCTGTCCTCAAACTTTTCCAGCATCAGGGTCTTTTCCAAAGAGTCAGTTCTTCGCATCACATAGCCAAAGTATTAGAGCTTCGTCTTCAGCATCAGTCCTTTCAATGAATATTCAGGACTGATTTTCTTCAAGATTGACTGGTTTGATCTCCTTGGAGTCCAGGTGACTCTCAAGAGTCTTCTCCAACACCACAATTTAAAAGCATCAGTTCTATTTCCAGTTTTTAAAGGAATCTCCTTGGGGCTGGTGCACTGAGATGACCCAGAGGGATAGTAGGGGAGAGAGGTGGGAGGGGGGTTCAGGATGGGGAACACCTGTATGCCCGTGGCGGATTCATGTTGATGTGTGGTAGGACCAATACAATATTGTAAAGTAATTAGCCTCCAAAAAAATAAATAAATAAAAATTAAAATGAATTGAAAAAAAAATAAAATAAAAGCATCAGTTCTTTGGTGCTCAGCTTTCTTATGGTCCAGCTTTCACATCCATACATGACTACTGGAAAAATCATAGCCTTGACTAGATGACTTTTGTTGGCAAAGTAATGTTTCTGTTTTTTAATATGCTGTCTAGGTTGATCATAACTTTTCTTCCAAGGAGCAAGTGTCTTTTAATTTCATGGCTGCAATCACCAACTGCAGTGGTTTTGGAGTCCAAAAAAATAAAGTCTGTCACTGTTTCCACATTTTCCCCATCTATTTGCCATAAAGTGATGGGACTGGATGCCATGATCTTCGTTTTCTGAATGTGGAGTTTTAAGCCAGTTTTTTCGTGCTCCTCATTCAGTTTCATCAAGAGGCTCTTTAGTTCCTCTTCACTTTCTGACATAAGAGTGGTGTCATCTACATATCTGAGGTTATTGATATTTCTCCTGGCAATCTTGATTCCAGCTTGTGCTTCATCCAGCCCAGCATTTCTCATGATGTATTCTGCATATAAGTTAAATAAGGAAGGTGGCAATATACAGCCTTGTCATACTCCTTTCCCAGTTTGGAACCAGTCCGTTGTTCCATGTCTGGTTCTAATTGTTGCTTCTTGACCTGCATGCAGATTTCTCGGGAGGCAGGTAAGGTGTTCTGGTATTCTCATCTTTAAGAATTTTCCACAATTTGTTGTCATCTACATGGTCAAATGCTTTAGTGTAGTCAATAAACTAGAAGTAGATGTTTTTCTGGATCTCTCGCTTTTTCTATGATCCAGCATATATTGGCAATTTGATCTCTCGTTCCTCTGCCTTTTCTGAATCCAGCTTGAACATCTGGCAGTTCTCGGCTCACGTACTGTTGAAGCTTAGCTTGGAGAATTTTGAGCATTACTTTGCTAATGTGTGAAATGAGAGCAATTTTGCAGTAGTTTGAACATTCTTTTGCATTGCCTTTCTTTGGGATTGATATGAATACTGACCTTTTCCAGTCCTGTGGCCACTGCTGAGATTTCCAAATTTGTTGACATTTTGAGTGCAGCACTTTCTTTTTTGAGTGTAGATTTTTGAGTTTATCTTTTAGGATTTGAAATCGCTCCACTGGAATTCCATCACCTCCACTAGCTTTGTTCGTAGTGATGCTTCCTAAGGCCCACTTGACTTCACACTCCAGGATGTCTGGCTTTAGGTCAGTGATCACACCATTGTGGTTCTCTGGGTCATGAAGATCTTTTTTGTATAGTTCTTCTGCATATTTTTGCCACCTTTTCTTAATATCTTCTGCTTCTGTTAGGTCCATATCATTTATGTCCTTTATTGTGCCCATCTTTGCATGAAATATTCCCTTGGTATCTCTTTATTTCCAACTCACCCCTTAACTTCCATCTCTCCTTCTCTCTCTCAATACCCTCTTTCGCTAACCGTTGGCAAAGGTCTTCCTTGATCCATCCATACTTGACAGTTCAGTGGGGTTCTACTCTTCTACTTTGTCCATGCTGTACCCCCATTTTGGGAGCCTCATCACTGGGGAGAATGGGGATAATAAGGATATAAGTGGGGTGGGAAGCATTGAGGGAGTTTTGTAGTATAAGCAGAAGGGCATTTTAGGGAAGTGACAAGGTTCCCTAGGAGAAGGAGTTCCAACCTTGTCTGGTGGATGAGAAAACATATTTATTTTTCACTGAACAGTATTTAAAAATAAAAAGTATTTTCACAATACAGTATTTATCAAAGTATCCAAATGACAAAAGGTAGTAACATTTTGATTTAAAAGCTAGCCACAAATTAGTTTTTTAAATTAATCTAGTAAAGTATGAAATATGAAGAATTTAATATCAATATTTCAAAATCAAATATTCTTTAGGATTATTAAATGGGTTTTTTTTTCATAACTTGAGCATTTGTGTGAAGTTCTGATTGATTCTTAGAAGGTAACTGAAGATTTCCTTTCTCTGGTTCACAAATAGAGGTGATTCTCCAGCAAGGAGTCCAGATAAAAAGCAAAGCTGGTAGGGGCAAAATTGGTTGCAGGCTTCTCTTTGCCGTGTCCCACTACCCCCACCCTTGCCATCGATATCCTACCAGCCTGGAGTCTGGGTCTGTGTGGCCAACAGCTGTGGCTTCCCATGAAAGACTAGTCAGTGTAGGCCCTGAGAACTTAGGGCCCCTGTACCCACCAGAGCTCTGCAAGTTGAAATGACTCCTGCAAACTCAGTATGGGTGAGCCTCCTTGAAAAAGATGTGTACTGAGGAAATGTGATTGCCAAAGTGATCCTTGCCATCTCCCTCCCCACCTCCCACCCCTCCACCCTTACCCCAGGCCACCCCCACTTTCCTAGTGCCTCCATCACTAATCATCTGATGTGGATGATGTGGCTGTTTGCTCAGCCAGTGGATGGGGGAGGGCTGGTGAGAAGTCAGAGAGTGGCTATGGGGACAGACCTCCTCTTCACTCTCCTCTGCCTGTCTCTCCTCCTTCCCTTGGGTTTTGCATTNCATTGTTCATTGAAGAAGGCCTTCTTTACTCTCCTTGCTATTCTCTAGAACTCTGCATTCAGTTGGGTATATCTTTCCCTTTCTCCCATGCCTTTCACTTGTCTTCTTTCCTCAGCTGTTTGTAAAACCTCCTCAGATAACTAGTTTGATTCTTGCTTCTTTTGCTTTGAGATGGTTTTAGTCACCACCCCCTATACAGTATTATAAGCCTCTGTCCATAGTTCTTCAGACATTCTGTCTACCAGTCCTAATCCCTTGAATCTATTCATTACCTACATTGTATAATCATAAGAGATTTGATTTAGGTCATACCTGAGTGGCATATTGGTTTTCCCTACTTTCTTCCATTTAAGCCTGAGTTTTACAATAAGGAGCTCATGATCTAAGCCACAGTCAGCTTCAGGTCTTATTTTGCTGACTACAGACAGCTTCTACATCTTCATCTGAAAAGAATATAATCAATCTGATTTTGGTATTGACCATTTGGTGATGTGCATGTGTAGAATCGTTTCTTGCATTGCTGGGAAACACTGTTTGCTATGACCAGTGTGTTCTCTTGATAAAACTGTTAGCCTTTGCCCTGCTTTATTTTTACTCCAAGCCCAAACCTGCCTGTTACTCCAGGTATCTCTTGACTTTCTAATTTTCATTCCAATCCCCTGTGATGAAAAGGGCATCTTTTTTGGTGCTATTTCTAGAAGGTCTTCTAAGTCTTCATAGAATGAGTCAACTTCAGCTTCTTCCGTATCAGTAGTTGGGGCATAGACTTGGATTACTGTGATGCTGAGTGGTTTGCCTTGGAAACAAACTGAGATCATTCTGTCATTTTTGAGACTGCACCCAAGTGCTGCATTTTAGACTTTTGTGTTAACTATGAGGGCTACTCCATTTCTTCTAAGGGCTTTTGTGGTAAATATAATAGTTATCTGAATTAAATATGCCCAGTCCCACCCATTTTAGTTTATGGATTCCTAAGATGTTGATGTTCACTTTTGTCTCCTTCTTGACCACTTGTAAATAGGATTAGACATAAAAATATATGCCTTATCTCAGTATCATCACACTTGTAATGCCCAATGCAAAACTTAAAAATGAACACGTGGTCTTTTTATTGAGATACAATTGACATATAACACTGTGTGAGTTTAGGGTGTGCAGCATGCTTATTTCATACATGTATATATTGCAGTACCATTACCACTGTAGCATTAGCCAACACCTCTATCACTTCATGTAATAATTGTTTCTTTCGTGTGGTGAAAACAATTAAGATCTAGCTTTTCAGTGACTTTGAAGTTTATAGCCTAGTGCTGTTGACTGTAATCACTCTGCTGTGCATTAAGTTCCCAGAATCTCTTCATTTTCTAGTTGTAGGTTTGTACCCTTTAACCACCATCTCCTGAATTCCCTCACTCCCCATCACCTGGTAGCCACCATTCTACTCTCTTTCACTATGAGTTGGCTTTTTTAGATTTTGTGATATTATTCAGTATTTGTCTTTCTTTGACTTACTTAGCAAATTAGGCTCAAGGTCCACCTGCATGGCTTCAAGTGGCCAGATTTCCATCTTCTTCATGGCTGAACTGACATTCTCTTTATCCACTCACCCCTTGGACCAAAGGAAATGAAAACAGGTTACAAAAGCAGTATCTGCACTCCCACATTTATTAAAGCAGTGTTAACAATAGTTGAGGTCAGTTCAGTTCAGTCGCTCAGTCGTGTCCGACTCTTTGCGACCCCATGAATCGCAGCATGCCAGG
>SJYX01016624.1:0-29746 GCA_006410675.1 Oreotragus oreotragus
CTTTTCCAATGAGTCAACTCTTCGCATGAGGTGTCCAAAGTACTGGAGTTTCAGCTTTAGCATCATTCCTTCCAAAGAAATCCCAGGGTTGATCTCCTTCAGAATGGACTGGTTGGATCTCCTTGCAATCCCAGGAAAAACATGCCAAGACACATACTAATCAAACTAACAAAGACTAAACACAAAGAAAGAATATTAAAAGCAGCAAGGGAAAAGCAACAAGTAACATAGAAGGGAAAACCCTTATGTTTAACAGATGATCTTTCAACAGAAACTCTACAGGCCAGAGGGAATGGCAGGATATATTTAAAGTACTGAAAGGGAAAAATCTACAACCAAGATTACTGTACCCAGCAAGGATCTCATTCAAAGTTGATGGAGAAATAAGCTTTTCAGACAAACAAAAGTTAAAAGAATTCAGTATCACAAAACCAGCTTTACAACAAATGTTAAAGGGACTTATATAGTCAAGAAATACAAAGAAAGAAAAAAGAGCTACAAAATCAACCCCAAACAATTAAGAAAATGGCAATGGGAACATATATATCAATAATTACTTTACATGTAAACAGATTAAATATTCCAAGCAAAAGACACAGACTGGCTGAATGGATACAAAAACAAGACCCATATATATGCTTTTTATAAGAAACCCACTTCAGACTTCAAGACACATATAGACTGTAAGAGGATGGAAAAACATACTCCATGCAAATGGGAAGCAAAAAAAAAAAGAAAGCTGGAGTAGCAATCCTCATATCAACAAAATAGATTAAACTAAAGAAGATTACAAGAGATAAGGAAGGATACCACATAATGATCAAGGGGTCAATCAAAGAGGAAGAAATAACAATTGTAAATATCTATGCACCCAGCATAGGACCACCGCAATACATAAGACAAACACTAACAGACATAAAAGGAAAATTGACAGTAACACAATAATAGTAAGAGACTTTAACACCCCACTCACACCAATGGGCAGATCATCAAAAAGGAAAATTAATAAGGAAATACAAGTCTTAATGATACATTCATTAGATGAGATGGATCTCATTGATAGCTTTAGGACATTCCATCCAAATACAGAAGACTACACCTTCTTCTCAAGTGCACTTGGAACGTTCTCCACATCTTGGCTCACAAATCAAACCTCAGTAAATTTAAGAAAGTTGAAATAATATCAAGCATCTTCTCCAACCACAACGCTATGAGCTTAGATATCAATTACAAGAAAAAAAAAACTGTAAGAAACACAAACATATGGAGATGAAACAATACATTTCTAAATAACTAACAAGTTACTGAGGAAATCAAAAGGGAAATCAAAAAATTTCTAGAAACAAATGGCAATGAAAACATTAGAACTCAAAACCTGTGGGATGCAGCAAAAGCAGTTCTAAGAGGTAAATTTATAGCAATACAATCCTACCTCAAGAAACAAGAAAACATCGAATAGAAAAACTAACTTTACACCTAAAATAACTGGAAAAAGAAGAACAAAAAACCCAAAAATTTGTAGAAGGAAAGAAATCATAAAGATTAGAGCAGAAATAAATAAAAAGAAAGAAACCATAGTAAAGATTAATAAAACTAAAAGCTGGTTTTTTTGAGGAGATAAAATTGACAAAACTAAAAAAAAAAGAAAAAAATTTGACAAAACTTTGGCCAGACTCATCAAGAAAAAAAGAATAATCAAATCAACAAAATTAGAAATGAAAAAGGAGAGGTTACAAAAGACAGTGCAGAAATACAAAGAATTCTAAGAGACTATCATGAACAATTATATGGCAATAAAATGGATAACCTGGAATAAATGGACGGATTCTTAGAAAAGTTCAATCTTCCAAGACTGCACCAGGAAGAAATAGAAATTATGAACAACCCTATTACAAGCACTGAAATTGAAGCTGTGATCAAAAATTTCCCAAAAAACAAAAGCCTAGGACCAGATAGCTTCACAGAATTCTATCAAACATTTAGAGAAGAGCTGATGCCTATCCTTCTAAAACTCTTTCAAAAAATTGCAGAGAAGGAACACTTCCAAACTCATTCTACAAGGCCATCATCACCCTGATACCAAAACCAGACAAAGACAACACACAAAAAAGAAAACTACAGGCCAATGTCACTGATGAACATAGATGCAAAAATCCTCAACAAAATTTTACCAAACAGAATTCAGCAACACATCAAAAAGCTCATACACCATGATCAAGTTGGCTTTATTCCAGGGATTCAAGGATTCTTCAATATACACAAATCAATCAATGTGATACACCATATTAACAAACTGAAAGGTAAAAACCATATGATAATCTCAATAGATGCAGAAAAAGCCTTTGACAAAATTCAGCACCCATTTATGATTAGAACTCTTCAAAAAATGGGCATAGAAGGAACCTACCTCAACATAGTAAAGGCCATATATGATAATCCTACAGCAAACATTCTCAGTGGTGAAAAACTGAACGCATTCCCACTAAGATCAGGAACAAGACAAGGGTCCTCCCTTTCCCCTTTTATTCAACATAGTTCTGGAAGTCTTAGCTCCAGCACCAGAGAAGAAAAAGAAATAAAAGAAATCCAGATCAGAAAAGAAGAGGTAAAGCTCTCACTGTTTGCAGATGACATGATACTGTACATAGAAAATCTGTTACTGAAAAATTACGAGAGCAATTTTTGTAACAGAAAATTACGAGAGCTAGTCAGTGAAATTAGCAAAATTGCTAGATACAAAATCAATACACAGAAATCACTTGCATTTCTATATACTAACAATGAAAAATCAGAAAGAGAAATTAAGGAATCAATCTCAGTCACCACTGCAACAAAAAGAATTGAATATCTAGGAATAAACTCACTAAGGAGACAAAAGAACTGTACACAGAAAATTATAAGACACTAATGAAAGAAATCAAAGATGATATAAACAGTCCATGTTCCTGGGTAGGAAGAATCAATATTGTGAAAATGACTATACTGCCAAATGCAATCTACAGATTCAATGCAATCCTTATCAAATAACCTGTGACATTTTTCACAGAACTAGAACAAAAACTTTGACAATTCATATGGAAACGTAAAAGACCCAGAACAGCCAAAGCAGTCTTGAGAAAGAAGGATGGAGCTGGAGGAATCAACCTTCCTGACTTCAAATTATGCTACAAAGCTACAGTCATCAAGATAGTATAGTACTGGCACAAAAACAGAAACACAGACCAATGGAACAAGGTAGAAGGGCCGGAAATAAACCCATGGACCTATGGGAACCTTGTATTTGACAAAGGAGGCAAGAATATACAGTGGGGCAAAGACAGCCTCTTCAATAAATGGTGCTGGGAAAACTGGACAGCAACATGTAAAAGAATGAAATTAGAACACTTCCTAACACCATACACAAAGATAAACTCAGAATGGATTAAAGTGCTAAATGTAAGACCAGAAAGTATAAAACTCTTAGAGGAAAACATAGGCAGAACACTTGATGATATTAATCAAAGCAAGATCCTCTATAACCCACCTCCTAGAGTAATGGAAATAAAAATAAACAAGTGGGTCATGATTAAACTTAAAAACGTTTGCCTAGCAAAGGAAACTATAAGCAAGGTGAAAAGACAACCCTTAGAATGGAAGAAAATAATAGCAACTGATAAAGGATTAATTTCCAAAATATACAAGCAACTCAAACAACTCTATACCAGAAGAACAAACAACCCAATCAAAAAGTGGGAAAAGACCCAAACATACATTTCTCCAAAGAAGACATACAGATGGCTAACAAACACATGAAAAGATCATCGCTCATTATCAGCAAAAAGCAAATCAAAGCTATAATATCACCTAACCTCACACCGATCAGAATGCCCATCATCAAAAAGTCTACAAATAATAAATGCTGGAGAGGGTGTGGAGAAAAGGGAATGCTCTTGCACTGTTGGTGAGAATGTAAATTGATATAGCTATTATGAAAGATGGTATGGAGATTCCTTAAAAAACTAGGAATAGAACCACCATATGACCCAGCAATCCCACTCCTAGGCATATACCCTGAGGAAACCAAAATTGAAAAAGACACATGTATCCCATTGTTCACTGAAGCACTATTTACAATATCTAGAACACAGAAGCAACCTAGATGTTCATCAACAGATGAATGGATTAAGAAGTTGTGATACAAAATACACAATGGAATATTACTCAGCCATAAAAAGGAGTGCCTTTGAGTCAGTTTTAATGAGGTGGATGAACCTAGAAGCTATTATACAGAGTGAAGTGAGTCAGAAAGAGAAAGATAAATATCGTATTCTAATGCATATATACAGAATCTAGGAAAGTGGTACTGAAGAATTTACTTACTGAGCAACAGTGGAGAAAAAGACAGAGAGAATAGACCTTATGGACATGGGGAGAGGGGAGGAGAGGGTGAGATGTATGGAAAGAGTAACATGGAAACTTACATTACCATATGTAAAATGGGTAGCCAACGGGAGTTTGCTTGTATGTCTAAGAAACTCAGAGGCTCTGTATCAACCTGGAGGGGTGGGATGGGGAGGGAGATGGGAGGGAGGTATGAAAGGGAGGGGATATATGTATACCTATTACTGATTGAGGTTGAAGTTTGCCAGAAAACAATAAAATTCTGTAAAGCAATTATCCTTCAATAAAAAAATTTTTTTTTTTTAAGTGAGAGGGAGGGAAAGAAGAAAAAGACTTTATTTAATGCCGGCATTAACTACAGTCTCTCCTCTTTTCCTGCCTCCCCACTCCGATGGCTGATGATAGCAAACAGGGCATGCACTCTGTTATCATAAAAATAACTTTATTCATTCAATCATTCCATCAACAAGTATTTATGGAGCACTAAATGCCCACTTTATACCTAGTGTCTTGGAGAATACATACATAGCAAGCACAAAACAGGCCTGCAATTAATGATTTTATGAGGAGGTTGGACAAACAAGTTAACAAGGGAAGTATATCATATTACTGAATGAAATGATACCAGGAATAAGTGTTATAAAAATTTAGGGTGATATAAAGTCTATAATGTGTTTAACTCAACCAGGTGGTAGATGTGTAAAGTTTAATCATAAAAGGACTTAATTAGCCTTTAAACTCTATTCTTCTCTTACTGTGAGAGTTGGAAACACATAACCAGAATGTTCTAAACAATGTACAGAAAAGTTCCCTTTTGGGGGTTATAGTCCTCTGCTCCGTGCTGGCTATTTCAGCCTTTGTTAGCTATTCACAACTGACGGCTTTGGGTATATTTTTCTCGACTTGAACTGTGCACATGCAGATGTACTTTATCTTAAAAATAAAAATGTATGAGCTTAAAAAATGTACAGAGGCTATAGTTCAGTCGTTCAGTCGTGTTCAGCTATAAGATCTGTGGGAAAAACAGAGTAGCTGATGTTTGTGTAATTTTCAAGGCATTTCTGCATTCAGTTCAGTTCAGCTCAGTTCAGTCGCTCAGTCGTGTCCAACTCTTTGCGACCCCATGAATCACAGCACGCCAGGCCTCCCTGTCTATCACCAACTCCTGGAGTTCACCCAAACTCATGTCCATCAAGTTGGTGACGCCATCCAGCCATCTCATCCTCTGTTGTCCCCTTCTCCTCCTGCCCCCAATCCCTCCCAGCATCAGAGTCTTTTCCAATGAGTCAATTTTTGCATTACTTCTAATTGTAATAACTCTCTGAGAGGTACACAGAGGAGATATCTCAGTTTTTTGTTGAGGAAATTAAGGCTCAGAGTAGGGACATGAAATGCCCAAGAAGACATACCCTGTAGGTGGCAGAGGAAAGATTAGAAATTAGGTCTTTTGACATCTCAACCAAGACTCTACCCTTACCACAGTAGTATGAGTCTGTTTTCCAGATACTTGTAAAATGGAAGGAATAAAGAAATAAGGTATCTCACTCTCTTTTCCTGTGTGTGGGACTAACCACAAGAAAGTTAGACATCTCTAGTTTTCTTTCCTACAGTCTCTTAGCACCTACTCCAATGCCTGACTCCTGTTAGGTGGCCTCAGGAAACATTCGTTGAAGATGTCAACTCTACACAACATTTTGGGGAAAGCTTGATTTGTTTAAGGCAGAGGTTCTCAGAAACCCATCTATAGGTTAGTGCTTGGCTAGCTAAATATGCATTTTATTTTTAAAAAAATATTTATTTTTGGCTGCATTGGGTCTTGGTTGCCACACAGAAGATCTTTCATTGTGGCTCTCGGGTTCAGCAGTTGCCTCAAGGCATGTGGGATCTTAGTTCCCTGACAAGGGATGGAACCATAGTCCTATGCACTGCAAGGTGGTTTCTCAACGCTGGACACCGGGAAAGTCCCTAAATGTGCATTTTTAAATTACATATCTCAGAGCCCCATCCGTGGAAATTTCAACACAGGCGGTCTTGAGTGAGACCCAGGAATCAGTGTTTTTAAAATGATCCTGTGATGATTCTAATGAGCCTTTGGATTGAGAAACCTCTGGTTTTTAAAGTATCTTGCTTCTCTTTATTCCTCCCTTCCTCCACCTTAGTCTCTAGAGGGAAGTCAAAAAAGCAGATGGGAAGAGAAAAGTAAAGATGAGCAAACATGTGGCCCTATAAACTCACCCTTGGGAGGGAAACTGCCCCAGGTCCCAATGGTTTTCCAGTTTTCAGTTCTAGTCCCTTATGAGCCTAGGTTCTCTTTCAACCTTCGGATTCATTTATTTAAATATTCATTTAGAAATGTGCCAGGTGCTAGGGAAATAGCAGCTAGCCGTCAAAGTCGCTGTGTTCAGTGATGACAAATGCTATGAGGAAAAATAAAGCAAGATAAGAGGATGGAGAAGGGCAAGAGGGATGAAACCATTTTAGCCAGGGAAGGCCTATCTGAAATGAGTCTCGAGAGATACCTCTATCTCAGAAGATAGCTCCCCTGGTGGCTCAATAATAAAGAATCCGCCTGCCAGCGTAGAAGGCATGCGTTCAGTTCCTGACTCCGGAAGATCCCATATGCCGAGAAGCAACTAAGCCCGTGTGCCACAACTACTGAGCCTGGAATTGCAACTGTTGAGCCCATATGCCACAACTACCAAAGCCCTCATGCCCTGGAGCCTGTGCTCTGCAACAAGAGAAGCCACGGCAACAAGAAGCCGACACACTTGCAATGAAGAGTAGCCCCCGCTCGCTGCACCTAGAGAAAAGGCCCGCACAGCAACAAAGACCCAGTATAGCCAAAAATAAATAGATACAATTATTTTTTAAAAAAAGCAAACGCAATACCTCTGTACCCCCATAATAAATTTGAGGAGATAGATTGGGACTGAGGCATCATTGGAGTATCCAGTGGCCAGCCCAACAACCGTCTATTAACAGATAGGCTAGCCAGAGCTCCTCTACCACTACTATGCGACACTCCTAGCCTCTGCAGGTACATTTCATGAATCTTAATGATCTTTGCATTGTGTGCTCCAGATTTAAAGCACCAGGTAGGAATGCCCAGAAGGTCCACCGGTTAGGACTCCATGCTTCCACTGTTGGGGTCCCTGGGTTCAATCTCTGGTCCAGAAACTAAGATCCCACAAGTCTTGTGGCATGGCCCAAAAAAGAAAAAGGAGGAAGCACAATGTGAGTGAAGCTGCAAGGTCAAGTCTAAAGCCACCTGCCAGTACTCCACCTGCAGTGTGCAGGAGAAAGGAACTCTGTCTGGGGGCAACCAAGAAGAGGATCCCAGCATGGACTCCCCGAAAGCTGCCATCTCATGAGAGAGTCCCCTGGTAGAAGGCCTTGTATACTGCACTATCAAAAAAAGACAATATCACTATAGTTTCTCTTTCTTACAACTAAAGTAGTCCCCCCGAGGAAGGCTGTAACCTTTAAGATCAACAGAGTGCAACATTCTATTCTGTCCTGGGACATTTAATAAGCATTAACTAGGCACAGTGCCAGGATGTTAAAGACCCAACTGTGTAGAGGAAGAAAATAGATTCTTGACCTAATGATCCTTAAAGCCTAGACAATCTTTTAACCTCAGATATGCAGATATCTGAGGGCTTCTCTGGTGGCTCAGCAGATACAGCATGCCTGCGATGTGGGAGACCTGGCTTTGATCCCTGGGTTGGGAAGGCTCCCCTGGAGGAGGGCATGGTAACCCACTCCAGTATTCCTGCCTGGAGAATCCCCATGAACAGAGGAGCCTGGTGGGCTGCCGTCCATGGGGTAGCAAACAGTATGACATGACTTAGCCACTGAACAACAATAACAACAACAAAGGTCTAGATGGGGAGACAAAACATATATAAAATTTTTCAAAATAAGACAGCATATTTCATTGGCCAAAAAAGTGTTACTGCTAACGCGAAACAGTTGGATATAGTGCGTTAAAACCCTTGCTCTAAAACTAGACTGCCTGAGTTTGAGTTCTGCCTCCATCCATTACTAAGGGCAAAACTCTGTGAATGTTAGTTTCTCTGGGCCTCAATTTTCTCATTTGTAAAAATGTGGATAATAGGGCTTACCTGGTGACTCTGGTAAAGAATCTGCCTGCCAGTGCAGGAGACCAGGGTTTGATCCCTGGTGTGGGAAGATCCCACATGCCGTGGGGCAACTAAGCCAAGACGCCGCAGCTACTGAGCTGCCCTCTACCATCCCACAGTCGCCAACTACCGAGCCTGTCTCTGCAACAAGAGAAGTGACTGCGATGAGAAGCCCTTGCACCACAGCTAGAGAGCAGCCCCCACTCCCTACAACTACAGAAAGCCCACACGTAGCAACGAGAAGACCCACCACAGCCAAAAACTAAAATAAATAATAAGACAGCTAAACAAATTTTCTTTTAAAATGTGGATAATAAACATATCTACCTTGTAGAGTTCCAGTGAATATTGAACTGAGATAATCCATTTAAAACCCTTCACACTATGCCTGGTCAACACACAGTTAGCACCAATACAGGTTAGCTAAATTGTATTTAATAGCTACTGTATTTCATCAGTATAAGTTGATAAAATTGTTTGAAGATCAGTCATTATTTTATAAATTACAATGAAAGAAAAATCACTTCCAATTAAACTCTGATACAGTGCTTTCTTATAACTTAGGAGTTTTCTATACAATCTCATCCTCCATGCACCCAGAATGTCAGTGATGCAGCATTGCTTAAAAGAGTGCTCCCAAAGACTTCCCTGGTTAAGGCTCTGTGCTCCCAATGCAGGAACCTGTGTGCACGCTAAGTTGCTTCAGTCATGTCTGACTCTTTGCGACCCCATGAACTGTACCCATCAAGCTCCTCTGTCCATGGGATTCTCCAGGCAAGAATACTGGAGTGGGTTGCCGTGCCCTCCTTTAGGGGATCTGCCCGGACCAGGGATCGAACCCAAGTCTCTCATGTCTCCTGCACTGGCAGGTGGGTTCTTTACCACTAGTGCCACCTGGGAAGCCCTTCAATGCAGGAGGTTTGGGTTCAATTCTTAGTCAGGGAGCTAAGATTCCACATGCATCATGAGGTATGGCCAAAAAACCCAAAAAAACAGTGCTCCCAGTAGTCTCCAGGATTCTCTACCACATTACTGGCATCCCTTTTATAAACCTCTGAACATCAGTTACATTCAACATATGTGGTACCAACAATGCCTTTAACTCAGCTGAAGTGATGAAAATTTGAATATCTATGACCATAATCACTAATTATTACGTCTATGTCCACATGACTGATGATGCATGCAGAAACATCCTGATTTCAGAGATGTTAATGTGTTTTTTTTTAATTGAATTCTTAGAACTTTTTGAAGTATTATGATTTATAAAATTCTAAGGCACTCAAAGCCAGGAGTTTGTTCAGGAGCTCAAATTCTGCAGTTTTATAAACCGAAAGGACAAAAAGCAATAGCTTTGACAGATGTTTGCAATGAATCATCTTTGTTGCTGTAAACTTGCAGAAAACTGTTAAAATTGTTACTATAGTGAACACTAAAAGGAATGTATTTTCAGGACTGCCAGGCCAAACTGATGTGCAGAGAAGTTTCCTCAGAATCTAAGAAGTGTAACAGTGGAAGGGAAACATGTGAGACTTCACTCTATTCCTTCCACGTTACTCTGATCATCTAAAAGTCACCCAGGGAATTCCCTGGTGGTCCAGTAGTTAGGACTTCGCACTTCCACTGTAGGGGGCCTGGGTTCTGTCCCCTGTAGGGGAACTAAGACCCCACAGGATGCATGGCATGGCCCAAAATAAAGGTCATCCAGCCTTTTTAGAAAATTCCTCCAGTGAGAGTAAACTCAAAACTTTCAAAGGTAGTTTGGGGACTTCCCTGGCCCTCTAGTGGTTATGACTCTGTGCTCCCAAGGCAAAGGACACAGGTTTGATCCCTCGTCAGGTAACAACAGCAACAACAAAAAACTAACTTTCAAAGGAAGTTTATCTCATTTTAGGGAAATTCTGCTCATAGCCCTCCTATATATTAAAATAACAAAATTCTTACTTCCATACCATCCACCTCTTGGCCCCAATCCTATACTTTAGAACTATAGCCTCAAACATAATCACTTCATTCCACCTCAAGTTCTCCCCTCAACATCCTTCACCTCACCTCCCCACCTCTTTTAGCCACATCTTCTCTTTTCCAAGGTCCATCAGTTCTGAGGGTCAACAATAAGAGCTGAGATCAGCTGTGCGGTTCTTCTGCTGGGCCTATCTGGAATCACACAGCTGCAACCATTTGGCAGCTAGACTGGGCTGGGTGGTCTAGGATGGCCTCACTCATGTGTCTAGTGGTTGTCCTGGCTATCAGCTCCGTGTCTCTCCACGTTGTCTGTTGTCCCCACGGGGTCTGGTCTACTTTACCAACAGCGTCATGACAGCAAGAAAGTGAGAACAGAAACTACAAGCTCTCTTAAAACCCAGGCTCAGAACTCACACAGTGACAGCTCTTCCACATTTTCTTTGCCAAAACAAGAACAGTCCAGCTTAGACTACAGAGGTAGATAAGCAAATTNTAACAGACATAAAAGGAAAATTGACAGTAACACAATAATAGTAAGAGACTTTAACACCCCACTCACACCAATGGGCAGATCATCAAAAAGGAAAATTAATAAGGAAATACAAGTCTTAATGATACATTCATTAGATGAGATGGATCTCATTGATAGCTTTAGGACATTCCATCCAAATACAGAAGACTACACCTTCTTCTCAAGTGCACTTGGAACGTTCTCCACATCTTGGCTCACAAATCAAACCTCAGTAAATTTAAGAAAGTTGAAATAATATCAAGCATCTTCTCCAACCACAACGCTATGAGCTTAGATATCAATTACAAGAAAAAAAAAACTGTAAGAAACACAAACATATGGAGATGAAACAATACATTTCTAAATAACTAACAAGTTACTGAGGAAATCAAAAGGGAAATCAAAAAATTTCTAGAAACAAATGGCAATGAAAACATTAGAACTCAAAACCTGTGGGATGCAGCAAAAGCAGTTCTAAGAGGTAAATTTATAGCAATACAATCCTACCTCAAGAAACAAGAAAACATCGAATAGAAAAACTAACTTTACACCTAAAATAACTGGAAAAAGAAGAACAAAAAACCCAAAAATTTGTAGAAGGAAAGAAATCATAAAGATTAGAGCAGAAATAAATAAAAAGAAAGAAACCATAGTAAAGATTAATAAAACTAAAAGCTGGTTTTTTTGAGGAGATAAAATTGACAAAACTAAAAAAAAAGAAAAAAATTTGACAAAACTTTGGCCAGACTCATCAAGAAAAAAAGAATAATCAAATCAACAAAATTAGAAATGAAAAAGGAGAGGTTACAAAAGACAGTGCAGAAATACAAAGAATTCTAAGAGACTATCATGAACAATTATATGGCAATAAAATGGATAACCTGGAATAAATGGACGGATTCTTAGAAAAGTTCAATCTTCCAAGACTGCACCAGGAAGAAATAGAAATTATGAACAACCCTATTACAAGCACTGAAATTGAAGCTGTGATCAAAAATTTCCCAAAAAACAAAAGCCTAGGACCAGATAGCTTCACAGAATTCTATCAAACATTTAGAGAAGAGCTGATGCCTATCCTTCTAAAACTCTTTCAAAAAATTGCAGAGAAGGAACACTTCCAAACTCATTCTACAAGGCCATCATCACCCTGATACCAAAACCAGACAAAGACAACACACAAAAAAGAAAACTACAGGCCAATGTCACTGATGAACATAGATGCAAAAATCCTCAACAAAATTTTACCAAACAGAATTCAGCAACACATCAAAAAGCTCATACACCATGATCAAGTTGGCTTTATTCCAGGGATTCAAGGATTCTTCAATATACACAAATCAATCAATGTGATACACCATATTAACAAACTGAAAGGTAAAAACCATATGATAATCTCAATAGATGCAGAAAAAGCCTTTGACAAAATTCAGCACCCATTTATGATTAGAACTCTTCAAAAAATGGGCATAGAAGGAACCTACCTCAACATAGTAAAGGCCATATATGATAATCCTACAGCAAACATTCTCAGTGGTGAAAAACTGAACGCATTCCCACTAAGATCAGGAACAAGACAAGGGTCCTCCCTTTCCCCTTTTATTCAACATAGTTCTGGAAGTCTTAGCTCCAGCACCAGAGAAGAAAAAGAAATAAAAGAAATCCAGATCAGAAAAGAAGAGGTAAAGCTCTCACTGTTTGCAGATGACATGATACTGTACATAGAAAATCTGTTACTGAAAAATTACGAGAGCAATTTTTGTAACAGAAAATTACGAGAGCTAGTCAGTGAAATTAGCAAAATTGCTAGATACAAAATCAATACACAGAAATCACTTGCATTTCTATATACTAACAATGAAAAATCAGAAAGAGAAATTAAGGAATCAATCTCAGTCACCACTGCAACAAAAAGAATTGAATATCTAGGAATAAACTCACTAAGGAGACAAAAGAACTGTACACAGAAAATTATAAGACACTAATGAAAGAAATCAAAGATGATATAAACAGTCCATGTTCCTGGGTAGGAAGAATCAATATTGTGAAAATGACTATACTGCCAAATGCAATCTACAGATTCAATGCAATCCTTATCAAATAACCTGTGACATTTTTCACAGAACTAGAACAAAAACTTTGACAATTCATATGGAAACGTAAAAGACCCAGAACAGCCAAAGCAGTCTTGAGAAAGAAGGATGGAGCTGGAGGAATCAACCTTCCTGACTTCAAATTATGCTACAAAGCTACAGTCATCAAGATAGTATAGTACTGGCACAAAAACAGAAACACAGACCAATGGAACAAGGTAGAAGGGCCGGAAATAAACCCATGGACCTATGGGAACCTTGTATTTGACAAAGGAGGCAAGAATATACAGTGGGGCAAAGACAGCCTCTTCAATAAATGGTGCTGGGAAAACTGGACAGCAACATGTAAAAGAATGAAATTAGAACACTTCCTAACACCATACACAAAGATAAACTCAGAATGGATTAAAGTGCTAAATGTAAGACCAGAAAGTATAAAACTCTTAGAGGAAAACATAGGCAGAACACTTGATGATATTAATCAAAGCAAGATCCTCTATAACCCACCTCCTAGAGTAATGGAAATAAAAATAAACAAGTGGGTCATGATTAAACTTAAAAACGTTTGCCTAGCAAAGGAAACTATAAGCAAGGTGAAAAGACAACCCTTAGAATGGAAGAAAATAATAGCAACTGATAAAGGATTAATTTCCAAAATATACAAGCAACTCAAACAACTCTATACCAGAAGAACAAACAACCCAATCAAAAAGTGGGAAAAGACCCAAACATACATTTCTCCAAAGAAGACATACAGATGGCTAACAAACACATGAAAAGATCATCGCTCATTATCAGCAAAAAGCAAATCAAAGCTATAATATCACCTAACCTCACACCGATCAGAATGCCCATCATCAAAAAGTCTACAAATAATAAATGCTGGAGAGGGTGTGGAGAAAAGGGAATGCTCTTGCACTGTTGGTGAGAATGTAAATTGATATAGCTATTATGAAAGATGGTATGGAGATTCCTTAAAAAACTAGGAATAGAACCACCATATGACCCAGCAATCCCACTCCTAGGCATATACCCTGAGGAAACCAAAATTGAAAAAGACACATGTATCCCATTGTTCACTGAAGCACTATTTACAATATCTAGAACACAGAAGCAACCTAGATGTTCATCAACAGATGAATGGATTAAGAAGTTGTGATACAAAATACACAATGGAATATTACTCAGCCATAAAAAGGAGTGCCTTTGAGTCAGTTTTAATGAGGTGGATGAACCTAGAAGCTATTATACAGAGTGAAGTGAGTCAGAAAGAGAAAGATAAATATCGTATTCTAATGCATATATACAGAATCTAGGAAAGTGGTACTGAAGAATTTACTTACTGAGCAACAGTGGAGAAAAAGACAGAGAGAATAGACCTTATGGACATGGGGAGAGGGGAGGAGAGGGTGAGATGTATGGAAAGAGTAACATGGAAACTTACATTACCATATGTAAAATGGGTAGCCAACGGGAGTTTGCTTGTATGTCTAAGAAACTCAGAGGCTCTGTATCAACCTGGAGGGGTGGGATGGGGAGGGAGATGGGAGGGAGGTATGAAAGGGAGGGGATATATGTATACCTATTACTGATTGAGGTTGAAGTTTGCCAGAAAACAATAAAATTCTGTAAAGCAATTATCCTTCAATAAAAAAATTTTTTTTTTTAAGTGAGAGGGAGGGAAAGAAGAAAAAGACTTTATTTAATGCCGGCATTAACTACAGTCTCTCCTCTTTTCCTGCCTCCCCACTCCGATGGCTGATGATAGCAAACAGGGCATGCACTCTGTTATCATAAAAATAACTTTATTCATTCAATCATTCCATCAACAAGTATTTATGGAGCACTAACTGCCCACTTTATACCTAGTGTCTTGGAGAATACATACATAGCAAGCACAAAACAGGCCTGCAATTAATGATTTTATGAGGAGGTTGGACAAACAAGTTAACAAGGGAAGTATATCATATTACTGAATGAAATGATACCAGGAATAAGTGTTATAAAAATTTAGGGTGATATAAAGTCTATAATGTGTTTAACTCAACCAGGTGGTAGATGTGTAAAGTTTAATCATAAAAGGACTTGATTAGCTTTTAAACTCTATTCTTCTCTTACTGTGAGAGTTGGAAACACATAACCAGAATGTTCTAAACAATGTACAGAAAAGTTCCCTTTTGGGGGTTATAGTCCTCTGCTCCGTGCTGGCTATTTCAGCCTTTGTTAGCTATTCACAACTGACGGCTTTGGGTATATTTTTCTCGACTTGAACTGTGCACATGCAGATGTACTTTATCTTAAAAATAAAAATGTATGAGCTTAAAAAATGTACAGAGGCTATAGTTCAGTCGTTCAGTCGTGTTCAGCTATAAGATCTGTGGGAAAAACAGAGTAGCTGATGTTTGTGTAATTTTCAAGGCATTTCTGCATTCAGTTCAGTTCAGCTCAGTTCAGTCGCTCAGTCGTGTCCAACTCTTTGCGACCCCATGAATCACAGCACGCCAGGCCTCCCTGTCTATCACCAACTCCTGGAGTTCACCCAAACTCATGTCCATCAAGTTGGTGACGCCATCCAGCCATCTCATCCTCTGTTGTCCCCTTCTCCTCCTGCCCCCAATCCCTCCCAGCATCAGAGTCTTTTCCAATGAGTCAATTTTTGCATTACTTCTAATTGTAATAACTCTCTGAGAGGTACACAGAGGAGATATCTCAGTTTTTTGTTGAGGAAATTAAGGCTCAGAGTAGGGACATGAAATGCCCAAGAAGACATACCCTGTAGGTGGCAGAGGAAAGATTAGAAATTAGGTCTTTTGACATCTCAACCAAGACTCTACCCTTACCACAGTAGTATGAGTCTGTTTTCCAGATACTTGTAAAATGGAAGGAATAAAGAAATAAGGTATCTCACTCTCTTTTCCTGTGTGTGGGACTAACCACAAGAAAGTTAGACATCTCTAGTTTTCTTTCCTACAGTCTCTTAGCACCTACTCCAATGCCTGACTCCTGTTAGGTGGCCTCAGGAAACATTCGTTGAAGATGTCAACTCTACACAACATTTTGGGGAAAGCTTGATTTGTTTAAAGCAGAGGTTCTCAGAAACCCATCTATAGGTTAGTGCTTGGCTAGCTAAATATGCGTTTTATTTGTTTTTAAATATTTATTTTTGGCTGCACTGGGTCTTGGTTGCCACACAGAAGATCTTTCGTTGTGGCTCTCGGGTTCAGCAGTTGCCTCAAGGCATGTGGGATCTTAGTTCCCTGACAAGGGATGGAACCATACTCCTATGCACTGCAAGGTGGTTTCTCAACGCTGGACACCGGGAAAGTCCCTAAATGTGCATTTTAAAATTACATATCTCAGAGCCCCATCCGTGGAAATTTCAACACAGGCGGTCTTGAGTGAGACCCAGGAATCAGTGTTTTTAAAATGATCCTGTGATGATTCTAATGAGCCTTTGGATTTAGAAACCTCTGGTTTTTAAAGTATCTTGCTTCTCTTTATTCCTCCCTTCCTCCACCTTAGTCTCTAGAGGGAAGTCAAAAAAGCAGATGGGAAGAGAAAAGTAAAGATGAGCAAACATGTGGCCCTATAAACTCACCCTTGGGAGGGAAACTGCCCCAGGTCCCAATGGTTTTCCAGTTTTCAGTTCTAGTCCCTTATGAGCCTAGGTTCTCTTTCAACCTTCGGATTCATTTATTTAAATATTCATTTAGAAATGTGCCAGGTGCTAGGGAAAGAGCAGCTAGCCGTCAAAGTCGCTGTGTTCAGTGATGACAAATGCTATGAGGAAAAATAAAGCAAGATAAGAGGATGGAGAAGGGCAAGAGGGATGAAACCATTTTAGCCAGGGAAGGCCTATCTGAAATGAGTCTCGGGAGATACCTCTATCTCAGAAGATAGCTCCCCTGGTGGCTCAATAATAAAGAACCCGCCTGCCAGCGTAGAAGGCATGCGTTCAGTTCCTGACTCCGGAAGATCCCATATGCCGAGAAGCAACTAAGCCCGTGTGCCACAACTACTGAGCCTGGAATTGCAACTGTTGAGCCCATATGCCACAACTACCAAAGCCCTCATGCCCTGGAGCCTGTGCTCTGCAACAAGAGAAGCCACGGCAACAAGAAGCCGACACACTTGCAATGAAGAGTAGCCCCCGCTCGCTGCACCTAGAGAAAAGGCCCGCACAGCAACAAAGACCCAGTATAGCCAAAAATAAATAGATACAATTATTTTTTAAAAAAAGCAAACGCAATACCTCTGTACCCCCATAATAAATTTGAGGAGATAGATTGGGACTGAGGCATCATTGGAGTATCCAGTGGCCAGCCCAACAACCGTCTATTAACAGATAGGCTAGCCAGAGCTCCTCTACCACTACTATGCGACACTCCTAGCCTCTGCAGGTACATTTCATGAATCTTAATGATCTTTGCATTGTGTGCTCCAGATTTAAAGCACCAGGTAGGAATGCCCAGAAGGTCCACCGGTTAGGACTCCATGCTTCCACTGTTGGGGTCCCTGGGTTCAATCTCTGGTCCAGAAACTAAGATCCCACAAGTCTTGTGGCATGGCCCAAAAAAGAAAAAGGAGGAAGCACAATGTGAGTGAAGCTGCAAGGTCAAGTCTAAAGCCACCTGCCAGTACTCCACCTGCAGTGTGCAGGAGAAAGGAACTCTGTCTGGGGGCAACCAAGAAGAGGATCCCAGCATGGACTCCCCGAAAGCTGCCATCTCATGAGAGAGTCCCCTGGTAGAAGGCCTTGTATACTGCACTATCAAAAAAAGACAATATCACTATAGTTTCTCTTTCTTACAACTAAAGTAGTCCCCCCGAGGAAGGCTGTAACCTTTAAGATCAACAGAGTGCAACATTCTATTCTGTCCTGGGACATTTAATAAGCATTAACTAGGCACAGTGCCAGGATGTTAAAGACCCAACTGTGTAGAGGAAGAAAATAGATTCTTGACCTAATGATCCTTAAAGCCTAGACAATCTTTTAACCTCAGATATGCAGATATCTGAGGGCTTCTCTGGTGGCTCAGCAGATACAGCATGCCTGCGATGTGGGAGACCTGGCTTTGATCCCTGGGTTGGGAAGGCTCCCCTGGAGGAGGGCATGGTAACCCACTCCAGTATTCCTGCCTGGAGAATCCCCATGAACAGAGGAGCCTGGTGGGCTGCCGTCCATGGGGTAGCAAAGAGTATGACATGACTTAGCCACTGAACAACAATAACAACAACAAAGGTCTAGATGGGGAGACAAAACATATATAAAATTTTTCAAAATAAGACAGCATATTTCATTGGCCAAAAAAGTGTTACTGCTAACGCGAAACAGTTGGATATAGTGCGTTAAAACCCTTGCTCTAAAACTAGACTGCCTGAGTTTGAGTTCTGCCTCCATCCATTACTAAGGGCAAAACTCTGTGAATGTTAGTTTCTCTGGGCCTCAATTTTCTCATTTGTAAAAATGTGGATAATAGGGCTTACCTGGTGACTCTGGTAAAGAATCTGCCTGCCAGTGCAGGAGACCAGGGTTTGATCCCTGGTGTGGGAAGATCCCACATGCCGTGGGGCAACTAAGCCAAGACGCCGCAGCTACTGAGCTGCCCTCTACCATCCCACAGTCGCCAACTACCGAGCCTGTCTCTGCAACAAGAGAAGTGACTGCGATGAGAAGCCCTTGCACCACAGCTAGAGAGCAGCCCCCACTCCCTACAACTACAGAAAGCCCACACGTAGCAACGAGAAGACCCACCACAGCCAAAAACTAAAATAAATAATAAGACAGCTAAACAAATTTTCTTTTAAAATGTGGATAATAAACATATCTACCTTGTAGAGTTCCAGTGAATATTGAACTGAGATAATCCATTTAAAACCCTTCACACTATGCCTGGTCAACACACAGTTAGCACCAATACAGGTTAGCTAAATTGTATTTAATAGCTACTGTATTTCATCAGTATAAGTTGATAAAATTGTTTGAAGATCAGTCATTATTTTATAAATTGCAATGAAAGAAAAATCACTTCCAATTAAACTCTGATACAGTGCTTTCTTATAACTTAGGAGTTTTCTATACAATCTCATCCTCCATGCACCCAGAATGTCAGTGATGCAGCATTGCTTAAAAGAGTGCTCCCAAAGACTTCCCTGGTTAAGGCTCTGTGCTCCCAATGCAGGAACCTGTGTGCACGCTAAGTTGCTTCAGTCATGTCTGACTCTTTGCGACCCCATGAACTGTACCCATCAAGCTCCTCTGTCCATGGGATTCTCCAGGCAAGAATACTGGAGTGGGTTGCCGTGCCCTCCTTTAGGGGATCTGCCCGGACCAGGGATCGAACCCAAGTCTCTCATGTCTCCTGCACTGGCAGGTGGGTTCTTTACCACTAGTGCCACCTGGGAAGCCCTTCAATGCAGGAGGTTTGGGTTCAATTCTTAGTCAGGGAGCTAAGATTCCACATGCATCATGAGGTATGGCCAAAAAACCCAAAAAAACAGTGCTCCCAGTAGTCTCCAGGATTCTCTACCACATTACTGGCATCCCTTTTATAAACCTCTGAACATCAGTTACATTCAACATATGTGGTACCAACAATGCCTTTAACTCAGCTGAAGTGATGAAAATTTGAATATCTATGACCATAATCACTAATTATTACGTCTATGTCCACATGACTGATGATGCATGCAGAAACATCCTGATTTCAGAGATGTTAATGTGTTTTTTTTTAATTGAATTCTTAGAACTTTTTGAAGTATTATGATTTATAAAATTCTAAGGCACTCAAAGCCAGGAGTTTGTTCAGGAGCTCAAATTCTGCAGTTTTATAAACCGAAAGGACAAAAAGCAATAGCTTTGACAGATGTTTGCAATGAATCATCTTTGTTGCTGTAAACTTGCAGAAAACTGTTAAAATTGTTACTATAGTGAACACTAAAAGGAATGTATTTTCAGGACTGCCAGGCCAAACTGATGTGCAGAGAAGTTTCCTCAGAATCTAAGAAGTGTAACAGTGGAAGGGAAACATGTGAGACTTCACTCTATTCCTTCCACGTTACTCTGATCATCTAAAAGTCACCCAGGGAATTCCCTGGTGGTCCAGTAGTTAGGACTTCGCACTTCCACTGTAGGGGGCCTGGGTTCTGTCCCCTGTAGGGGAACTAAGACCCCACAGGATGCATGGCATGGCCCAAAATAAAGGTCATCCAGCCTTTTTAGAAAATTCCTCCAGTGAGAGTAAACTCAAAACTTTCAAAGGTAGTTTGGGGACTTCCCTGGCCCTCTAGTGGTTATGACTCTGTGCTCCCAAGGCAAAGGACACAGGTTTGATCCCTCGTCAGGTAACAACAGCAACAACAAAAAACTAACTTTCAAAGGAAGTTTATCTCATTTTAGGGAAATTCTGCTCATAGCCCTCCTATATATTAAAATAACAAAATTCTTACTTCCATACCATCCACCTCTTGGCCCCAATCCTATACTTTAGAACTATAGCCTCAAACATAATCACTTCATTCCACCTCAAGTTCTCCCCTCAACATCCTTCACCTCACCTCCCCACCTCTTTTAGCCACATCTTCTCTTTTCCAAGGTCCATCAGTTCTGAGGGTCAACAATAAGAGCTGAGATCAGCTGTGCGGTTCTTCTGCTGGGCCTATCTGGAATCACACAGCTGCAACCATTTGGCAGCTAGACTGGGCTGGGTGGTCTAGGATGGCCTCACTCATGTGTCTAGTGGTTGTCCTGGCTATCAGCTCCGTGTCTCTCCACGTTGTCTGTTGTCCCCACGGGGTCTGGTCTACTTTACCAACAGCGTCATGACAGCAAGAAAGTGAGAACAGAAACTACAAGCTCTCTTAAAACCCAGGCTCAGAACTCACACAGTGACAGCTCTTCCACATTTTCTTTGCCAAAACAAGAACAGTCCAGCTTAGACTACAGAGGTAGATAAGCAAATTTCACTTCTTGTTAGGAGGAGCAACAAAGTCACAATGCAAAGAGGTGTGCATACCAGCAAGTGCTTAGCATTTTACCTCACTTACTTTCCTCAACCACCTATGGAATAGGCACTGTTATTATGTCATGTTAGATATGAGCAGGACTGATATATTTATAAGGTGGGACTTGAAAGTTATAACTGGAAAAACTACTATTGTTTCTCCACTTTTCCATTCAAACCACTTCTGTAGGGATGAAATCTAAGGCAAGTCCTATGACTTTTGTGGTCACTCTTAGAAAATAAAAAGTCTGCTTTTCAGGTTTCTGAGACAGTCTTAGTCCAGTAATTAAAATACCCACTCCTACGTAATAGGTTGATTTCCAACTTCTCACTTTGCAATCATTATAATACTAATTGATTCAGACAAGACTCATCAGTGGATGCTAAATATTCTTGGTGAAATTTGATGAGGAGAAGAAGATTTATAGTGTCTCAAAAATACCTCCCTTCAAAATCATTATTCATTTCAAATGGGAAAATTGTCACTTTATGATGGAGAGATCTGCCAGACACTGCCTTATCCAAGCAATCAGTTAACATGAATAATAATGGTACAAACTGACACCAAGTGCCTCTTGATGTGATGTACTAAGAAGAGCACAGCATCCGTTTGTGAAACAGTCCTGCTAAGAATGCAAAGTTTCAACTTAATCATGAAGAAACACCCAATAAACTCAAATTGGGGAATGTTATTATGCAAAATAAATGACCTATATAATCTTAAAAGTGTCAAAGGTCATGAAAGACAAAAACTGCTGAAAAACTGGCCAGATTAAAGAAGAATAAACACACAGGAGGGCTTCCCAGTCAGCACAGTGGTAAAGAATCTGCCTGCCAGTGCAGGAGACACAAGAGATGTGGATTCAGCCCCTGGGTCAGGAAGATACCCTGGAGGAGGAAACGGCAACCCACTCCAGTAAGTTGCCTAGAAAATTCCATGGACAGAGGAGCCTGGCGGGCTATACAGTCCAGGGGGTTGCAAAGAGTTAGACACAACTGATAGACCGTGCACACATACACAAACACGCATGTAACATGAGACACTAAATGAAATACATGAGAGGGACTGACTCACTTTAGGGGTAAGACCTCGCAGGATACTGGCAGTGACCGTTCTCTTCTAATTCCCAGCCTTCCCCTTGCGACAGGGTGTAGTTAGCAAAAGTTCGGGAAGTTGCTTAACCTCCTCCTCTTCAACTCCTGATTTGGTGATCTTATCCATCATCATTTGGGAATTGGGGATAGTTGGTAACATTTAGGGGGAACTCATTTAAAATGGGGACAAGAAACTCTATTTCAAAATACCATTATATGAGAGACTTCCCTGGTGGTTCTGTTGCAGGAAGGGGGACCCCTTCCAGGGCCTGAAACTGGGCTCTTGTCTAACACTCGGAAATGAATTGTCTGAGGAAACACATGTGCTGACAAAGTAAGAGACTTTATTGGGAAAGGGCACCCGGGTGGAGAGCAGCAGGGTGAGGGAACCCAGGAGAACTGCTCTGCCACATGGCTCGCAGTCTCAGGTTTTATGGTGATGGGATTAGTTTCCGGTTTGTCCTTAGCCAATCATTCTGACTCAGAGTCCTTCCTGGTGGTGCGTGCCTTGTTCAGCCAAGATGGATGCCAGAGAGAAGGATTCTGGGAGGTGGTCGGACATGTGGTGTCTCCTTTTGACTTTTCCCAAATTCTTCCCATTGGTGGTAGCTTATTGGTTCCGTGTTCCTTAGCAGGACCTCCTGTCGTAAAACAACTCATGCAAATGGTTACTATGGTGCCTGGCCAGGGTGGGCGGTTTCAATCAGTATGCTTCCCCTAACAGTTCAGTGGTGAAGAATCTACTTTCCAATGCAGGGGACATGGGTTTGATCCCTGGTCAGAGAGCTAGGATCTCACGTGCCACTGAGCAACTAAGCCCGTGTAGACAGTCCATGTGCCGCAATGAAAGATCCCACAACTAAAACCTGACACAGTCAAATAAATTTTAAAATAAAATACCATTTTATGAGGAAACTAAGACTTTAAAAGTTTAAGTAACTTGGCCGACACCACAGATAATGAAAAAGAGAACTGGGATTCAAAAATCAGTATCAAATTTATGCTTATAAACTTCTACTTTGGTAGATTTGGCCTGTTGTTCTTGGCTGTTGTATCCTTTTAGCTCCTGATTAGGTCATTTAAGGAATTTACTCTGTGTATCTTAATAACTATTTATCAAGCACTTACTATAACGTGCCTTACCTATATTGTCTCACTTTATTTTTTATAACTGTATCATGTAGCTATTATTGTGACTTAACAGTGGCAAAACTCCACTTGTGCCACAATTAGAGAAAGCCCACATGCCGACAAAGACCCAGTGCAGCATTAAAAAAAAAAAAAAAGTGTTAAAGAAAAAGAGAAACAAGATTAGGAGAACATAAATGGCAATATTGAAACTGGCATATCCGGTAGCTGGGATTATGGGCCAATTTTATTTTTCTTTCTGCTAATCTGTATTTTCCAAAGTGTCTCAATGCAGATGTATTACTTTTGCAATGGGAAAGGACAACTTTGCTGTTGTTGCTGTTATTTTAACGAGGCTTACAACATGAGTGAAAACTGGAGCAGGAGTCATGGTGAGAAGACTGAAAGGACACTCAAGGGCTTCTGGTGTGAACACTTAAGGACCAAGACTTACATTCCAATATGCAAATTAAGAATGGCTTGTATTTCACTCCAGATGGGTTTTAAAAAATAGCTTTGGATTTTCTCAAAAAGGTTTAAAAAAAAAAGGTTTGGCTCAAAGTCCTAGATTTCTGCATCATTAAGCAAAGAATAAATGACCAATTACTTTCTGCCAGGCACTGTGCAGAAAGTACTTTGCATGTATTAAATCAACTAATCTTCCAAGTAACCCTAAGACATAAAGACAATTATTATTCCCATTTTACAGGTGAGAAAACTTCTTTGAGTCTTGATCAGTCAAGTAATTTTCCCAGTGCCTTACAGCTAAAAAATGGTAGATCGTCAGTTGAATCCAGACCTTTTATTTCTAGAGTCTACATTCTCAAGTTTTGCTTGAAATATAATGATGGCAGAATTAAACATATTAGTCATAAAACCATTTAATATTCCTGTACTCTCCTTAGACTTTTAAAAATCTATATGGCAACCCAATGGACCAGCCCTAAATTTTTTAATCCAGGAAACTGACCAAAATGTTACGTGCCTCAAGGATAAAACCTGACAGATTTAGAACAGAAAGCAGGATAGCTAATTTACACTGTTGTATTTGTTTTTGGTATATGGCAGGGAGATCCAGTGATATATATACATATATACATTCAGTTATATATGTATATGCTTTCTCATATTCCTCTCCTTTATGAGTAACCATTATTCTTATCTCTATCCTCATATACATTATAATGCTATAACACCATCATGTTAAAAATTGTAATGCATATGATAAATTATTATAACAAAAATGTGACAAATTTTTTCATTTACCATATAAATAGTTGTCAGTTATACTGTCATTTTCATTACCTACGTTTCAAGAGAATCATAGGTCCCTAAAATAGTCCTTGAGTTTCTCTTCCAAATTGTCAATGCTCAAATATTACAAAGAAAACCAAGACTGGAAGTACGCTAATCATTTTGTCCAGATCTCTCTTCAATTGAACTATGTCTTAATCTATTATGGACAGAAAGCTTGCTTTGTGGAATTTAGTTTGATGGTTATTTGTACATGAATCTTATTTATGAAATTTATATGAAATCTTTGTTTCTTTGCTCTAATTTCCTTATACTTTATTGAATGATGTCTTTGTTAAATATCTTATGATTTAGAAAGCTGTTTTCTCTAAAATTATAAAACTCACCATTTTCAAAAGTGAAACTTAGCTAAGTAAGGGATTTTTGTAACACTTTTGCCAACATTAGTAATAATAATGAAGAGTTTATATCAAATCACTGTGGCCAGTGCAACTTCAAAATAAATTTCATTTTTCCTGCAAAGGCCACAAATCACTTTTTGCTCAAAATCTATTACTTCGTTTAACTTTTCTAATGTACCTTGTATCTTGTTTAAATTAAATGCAACTGCTTCGACAAAATTTAGAAAGCATTTTCTTCATGTGGTCAGGAGTGATATTGTATATGTTTCATCAAGATGTTCAAAGTTTGGACAGATTCAGAATGTTGTATGTAATCTTCGATTTGTTCCAAAGAATATGACTGCTATTGACATGAGTAAGTCTAACAGATGTGAACAAAGTTCAGAAGTGGTTTCACGAATGTTCTGGATTTGGTGCTAAAATAAGGTATGTGCGCTTTATTTTAGCAGGACCTTTATCACAGGCTTTATCATGCATGGAGGGGCTCAGTAATAGACTTCTAGGGCCCCATGGTACACCTATGTACATAGGCTTTACTGGTAGATCATACTCAGTGCCCTGAGCTCTCATTGCCCCACAGCACAGGCCTGGCATAGGTGTTCTCAATGCACCTTGGTCAAAGTCCCAAGGACTGGTCTGAGGCAAGGGATTAGGCAACACAAACTCAACAAACAGAATTCAAGGAGAAAGGATTCTTCCCTACATGTAATATGTGTTACATATGCATCAACTGGACAAAGAGAGTGTAGGGAAGATCTAGTCTCTCTAAGACCTAAGAATATAACAAGGGATCTTCAGCTCAGGAAGAGTGCTACGTAGTGTGTGAACCCAAGGCTGAGGTCTCATACTGAGGGCCTCGGAAACACCCTTGAAGAAGCTCTGCCTGTAGGTACACTGGCATCTGTGGCAGCCTAATTGTCCCTCTGTAGTCAGGCTCAGTCCCTCAGTGAGCCCTCTGCTAACCTATCAAAGGAGGGAAAGAAACACGCTTCCAGGACCCTTCAGATTTGGTTCTTAGCAGACTTGCCTTTGGCAATCTTTTGAATCAAAGCTTAAAACTGAAAAATGTTTTATCAGTTTTTTGCTTAAGCCAAAGGCCTGTGCTTTTTTTACATCAGGGGTGATACTAATGGAATATTTCTTAATTTTCCACTTTGGTTTTTTTCTGGTAGTTCAAATGTGCGTGTGTATAAAATTATTCAACATGCATGAGAAATGCTGGGCTGGAGAAAGCACAAGCTGGAATCAAGATTTCCAAGAGAAATATCAATAACCTCAGATATGCAGATGACACCACCCTTATGGCAGAAAGTGAAGAACTAAAGAGCCTCTTGATGAAAGTGAAAGAGGAGAGTGAAAAAGTTGGCTTAAAGCTCAACATTCAGAAAACTAAGATCATGGCATCCAGTCCCATCACTTCATGGCAAATAGGTGGGGAAACAGTGGAAACAGTGGCTAACTTTATTTTTCTGGGCTCAAAAATCACTGCAGATGGTGATTGCAGCCATGAAATTAAAAGACGTTTACTCCTTGGAAGGAAAATTAGACCAACCTAGACAGCATATTAAAAAGCAGAGGCATTACTTTGCCAACAAAGGTCCGTCTGATCAAGGCTATGGTTTTTCCAGTAGTCATGTATGGATGTGAAAGTTGGACTATAAAGAAAGCTGAGCACTGAAGAATTGATCCTTTTGAACTGTGGTGTTGGAGAATACTCTTGAGAGTCCCTTGGACTGCAAGGAGATGCAACCAGTCCATCCTAAAGGAGATCAGTCCTGGGTGTTCATTGGAAGGACTGATGCTAAAGTTGAAACTCCAATCCTTTGGCCACCTGATGCAAAGAGCTGACTCATTGGAAAAGACCCTGAGGGCAGGAGGAGAAGGGGACAACAAAGGATGAGATGGTTGGATGGCATCACTGACTCAATGGACATGGGTTTGGGTGGACTCCAGGAGTTGGTGATGGACAGGGAGGCCTGGCATTCTGCGGTTCATAGGGTCACAAAGAATCGGACACGACTGAGTGACTGAACTGAATTGAACTGAATTGAAGTTAATTATACAAAGACGGGCGTTTCTATTGGCTCAGAGGTTAAAGCATCTGCTTGGAATTCAGGAGACCCGGGTTCGATCCCTGAGTAGGGAAGATCCCCTGGAGAAGGAAATGGCACCCCACTCCAGTACTTTTGCCTGGAGAATCCCATGGAGGGAGGAGCCTGGTGCGCTACAGTCCACAGGGTTGCCAAGAGTCGGACACAACTGAGCAACTTCACCTTCTCTCTTTCACTTTTCTTCTCTCACTTTGTTGTTGTTCAGTTGTTCGGTCGTATCTGACTCTTTGTGACCCTATGAAATGCAGCACGCCAGGCTTCGCTGTCCTTCACTGTCTCCCAGAGTTTGCTCAAACTCATAACCATTGAGTTGGTGATGTCATCCAACCACTTCATCCTCTCTCATGCCCTTCTTCTGCCCTCACTCTTTCCCAGCATCAGGGTCTTCTGCAGTGAGTTGGCTCTTTGCATCAGGTGGCCAACGGATTGGAGTTCAGCTTCAGCATCAGTCCTTCCAATGAATATTCAGGGTTGATTTCCTTCAGAATTGACTGGTTTGATCTCCTTGGAGTCCAAGGGGCTCTCAACAGTCTTCTTCAGCACCACAGTTAGCATCAATTCTTTGGTGCTCAGCCTTCTTTATGGTCCAACTCTCACATCCATACATGACTACTGGAAAAACCAAGCTATGGATATACAGACCTTTGTCAGCAAAGTGATGTCTCTGCTTTTTAATATGCTGTCTTGGTTGGTCATAACTTTCCTTCCAAGGAGCATTAGTTTTTTGAATGTTGAGTTTTAAGCCAGCTTTTTCACCCTTCCTTTCACCTTCATCCAGAGGCTGTTTAGTTCTTCTTCACTTTCTGCCATTAGAGTGGTGTTATTTGCATATATGAGATATCAAAGTGATCATCTTTTCATCTTTTATTTAATTTTCCATCATAGATGATGATCATTATCTGTCTTAAATGTTTTTAGTCATTCTAGCTTCAAATTTCAAAAACATTTAATTTAAATCTAGAAACGTTCCACTGCTTTCTGTAAATTCTGTGTTGTTACTATTACTTTAAGAGCATTACAATAATGTCCTACAACACTGTTTGCTTATAATGGTAAAGCTATCATTGTTTTCTGTTTATTTAGCCTTTTTTTTCCCCCCAGTTCTAGTAATAGCATGTGTGGTTTTGTAGGTATTGGTGACATTTCTATTCTTTTAATCAAGAACTTAAGTATTTCCTGTATATTGTCACCCTGCTTTTTTAGCTTATATGCAGAGTACATCATGAGAAACACTGGGCTGGATGAAGCACAAGCTGGAATCAAGATTGCCGAGAGAAATATCAATAACCTCAGATATGCAGATGATATCACCCTTATGGCAGAAAGTGAAAATGAACTAAAAAGCCTCTTGAATAAAGTGAAAGAGGAGAGTGAAAAAGTTGGCTTAAAGCTCAACATTCAGAAAACTAAGATCATGGCATCCGGTCCTATCACTTCATGGCAAATAGATGGGGAAACAGTGGAAACAGTGTCAGACTTTATTTTGGGGGGCTTCAAAATCACTGCAGATGGTGATTGCAGCCATGAAATTAAAGGATGCTTACTCCTTGGAAGGAAAGTTATGACCAACCTAGACAGCATATTGAAAAGCAGAGACATTACTTTGTCAACAAAGATCTGTCTAGTCTAGGGTATGGTTTTTCTAGTGGTCATGTATGGATATGAAAGTTGGACTATAAAGAAAGCTGAGTGCCAAAGAATTAATGCTTTTGAACTGTGGTGTTGGAGAAGACTCTTGAGAGTCCCTTGGACTGCAAGGAGATGCAACCAGTCCATCCTAAAGGAGAGCAGTCCTGGGTGTTCATTGGAAGGACTGATGTTGAAGCTGAACTCCAATCCTTTGGCCACCTGATGCAATGCATGGGGTCACAGAGAGTCGGACGCGACTGAGAGACTGAACTAAACTGACTGCATTGTAACATTTGAGAGGAGGAGTTGTTAAGTAAATAATTTATTTTCTTCCATGCATGTTCAGTTGCTCAGTCGTGTCCGACTCTTTGTGACCTCATGGACAGCGGCCCTCCAGGCTCCTGTCAATAGTCTAATTTGGTATTAAGTCATTGGCTGGATCCTTTAGGCAAGACTGTCTAACCAGTAACCACTGAATTGTACAAGCATTGGAGCCATATTCCTCCATCCTTCATTAGGTAAACATATTTGTTTATCCAAAACACAAACTTCGCCAAACTGCTAAGACTGCTCCAGGCATTGGGTTAGATGTGTATAAGAGACAGATGTATGGATGTGAAAGTTGGACTATAAAGAAAGCTGAGTGCCAAAGAATTAATGCTTTTGAACTGTGGTGTTGGAGAAGACTCTTGAGAGTCCCTTGGACTGCAAGGAGATGCAACCAGTCCATCCTAAAGGAGAGCAGTCCTGGGTGTTCATTGGAAGGACTGATGTTGAAGCTGAACTCCAATCCTTTGGCCACCTGATGCAATGCATGGGGTCACAGAGAGTCGGACGCGACTGAGAGACTGAACTAAACTGACTGCATTGTAACATTTGAGAGGAGGAGTTGTTAAGTAAATAATTTATTTTCTTCCATGCATGTTCAGTTGCTCAGTCGTGTCCGACTCTTTGTGACCTCATGGACAGCGGCCCTCCAGGCTCCTGTCAATAGTCTAATTTGGTATTAAGTCATTGGCTGGATCCTTTAGGCAAGA
>SJYX01016624.1:33470-54901 GCA_006410675.1 Oreotragus oreotragus
AGTGATCACATCCTCATGATTATCTGGGTCGTGAAGATCTTTTCTGTACAGTTCTTCTGTGTATTCTTGCCACCTCTTCTTAATATCTTCTGCTTCTGTTAGGTCCATACCATTTCTATCCTTTATCGAGCCCATCTTTGCATGAAATGTTCCCTTGGTATCTCCAATTCTCTTGAAGAGATCTCTAGTCTTTCCCATTCTGTTGTTTTCCTCTATCTCTTTGCATTGATTGCTGAAGAAGGCTTTCTTATCTCTTCTTGCTATTCTTTGGAACTCTGCATTCAGATGCTTATATCTTTCCTTTTCTCCTTTGCTTTTTGCCTCTCTTCTTTTCAGTGCTATTTGTAAGGCTTCTCCAGACAGCCATTTTGCTTTTTTGCATTTCTTTTCCATGGGGATGGTCTTGATCCCTGTCTCCTGTACAATGTCATGAACCTCATTCCATAGTTCATCAGGAACTCTGTCTATCAGATCTGTGTCCTATTCTTTGTAACGCTATGGACCATAGCCCACCAGGCTCCTCTGTCCATGGGATTCTCCAGGCAAGAATACTGGAGTGGGTTGCCATGCCCTTCTCCAGGGGATCTTCCCAACCCTGGAAGTGAACCTGTGTCTCTTACGTCTCATGTACCGGCAGGTGGGTTCTTTACCACTAGTGCCAGCTGGGACATCTATATATACATATATCCACTCTTTTAGATTCTTTTCCCATTTCAGTCATTAGAGTATTGGAAAGATTTCCCTGTGCTATGTAGTAAGTTAGTTATCTATTTAGAAATTAGTTATCTATTTCATATGTCGTAGTGTGTATATGCGGAGAAGGCAACGGCACCCTACTCCAGTACTCTTGCCTGGAAAATCCCATGGATGGAGGAGCCTGGTGGGCTGCAGTCCATGGGGTCGCTGACAGTTGGACACGACTCAGTGACTTCACTTTCACTTTTCACTTTCATGCACTGGAGAAGGAAATGGCAACTCACTCCAGTGTTCTTGCCTGGAGAATCCCAGGGACGGCGGAGCCTGGTGAGCTGCTGTCTATGGGATAGCACAGAGTCGGACACGACTGAAGTGACTTAACAGCAGTAGCAGCAGTGTGTATATGGAGAAGGCACTGGCAACCCACTCCAGTACTCTTGCCTGGACAATCCTATGGATGGAGGAGCCTAGTAGGCTGCAGTCCATGGGGTCGCACAGAGTCAGACACGACTGAAGCGACTTAGCAGTAGCAGCAGCAGTGTGTATATNAGGCACTGGCAACCCACTCCAGTACTCTTGCCTGGACAATCCTATGGATGGAGGAGCCTAGTAGGCTGCAGTCCATGGGGTCGCACAGAGTCAGACACGACTGAAGCGACTTAGCAGTAGCAGCAGCAGTGTGTATATGTCAGTTTCAATCTCCCAATTTATCCCTCCTCATCCTTTCCCCTCTTTGTAATTATGTTTGTTTTCTATATCTGTGACTATTTTTGTTTTATAAATAAGTTTATTTGTACTCTTTTTTTAAAAAGATTCCACATATAAGCGATATGGTGCTTGTCTTCCTCTGTCTGATTTACTTCACTCAGTATGACTATCTCCAGGTCCATCTATGTTGCTGCAAATGACATTATTTCATTCTTTTTTATCGGAACATAGCCTTATTTTGACTTTAAAGATAAATCTTGCCATTAAAAACTTGTGCTGTATATTGAACAATCCCATTTATATGAAATGCCCAAGATAGGTAAATCCATAGAAACAGAGAGTAGATTAATGGCTGTCAGAGAATGAAGGGAAGGGAGAATGGGAAATGATTACTTAATGGGCATAGGGTAGTTTCTTTAGAGGATGATACAAATATTTTGGGATTAGATAGTAATGATGGTTGCATAACTTTGTAAGTATATCCTAAAACTCACTGGAACTGTGCACTTTAAAATAGTTTAAATGCTGTCTTTATGTTATGTGAATTTTATCTCAATGAAAAAAATATTTTTTTTTTAATCTGCTTTGTTCTGTTCCAGTGTTTCAAAATTAGTATTGTCGAATGTAAGGGAATATATAAAGCAACAACTTATATAAAGCTTCAGAAGGCTAATGTTAATAAAAGATGAGTTGACCAAAAGAAAAAAAAAAAGGAAATATGTGTGTTTGGTGGACGCAACTGCATTTATAGACCCCAGTGTCCCAAATCCCTGACCTTGGTTTTCCAACAGGCTCATACTGCCGCCTGGCGGCTTTGACACTCCAAAGCAGCTCAGGTCCCACGATTATGACTGCCATCTCTTACCTATTCTTTCCTCCAAGCCTGCCCTCTTCTGGTGGTAAAGGATACGCAAATGAATTCTTTGCTAAGATTTGAAAATTCAAGTGAGTCAGTATATGAAGATCTACTAAGCTCTCAAATAGTTGAGCAACATATTAACTCAGAGAACAGCAGAGGTAGAATTTCAGGCAGACCCCACTCATTCCATCAAATAAATATGTACCAAGCCTGCTTTGTACCAGCCACTGTTTCAGGTTCTAGGAATATAGCAAAGAATAAAACTGATGAAAATCTGTGCCTTTGTGGCTCTTATACCCTTGTGGAATGGGGCAGAACAATAAAAATTAATGAACTAATGTTACATATATCAACCTGAATGCATCTCGTAAACATAATATTGTGGAGGGAAACATTTTATCAGAAAACATAGATTGAAGGCAAAAGGAAGAAGGTGGTGGCAGAGGATGAGACGGTTAGATAGCATAATCAACTCAATCGACATGAATCTGAGCAAACTCCAGGAGATAGTGAAGGACAGGGAAGTCTGGCATGCTGCAGTCCACGGGGTCACAAAGAGTCAGACACAACTTACTGACTGAACAACAGCAACAAATACTATAAAAGACAAATTTTACAAAAATTTAAATGTGAAAAATAACGTTATTTATATTGCCTAAGGTATATTGCATAAGTAGGCAAGGAGTTCCTGCTTCCATACCTGGAAAGCAGGAGAAGAACACCCGTTTGTGGCATCTGCTGATTTCCATAACAGGACCAGCTCACAATATCCCAGAAATGTTAACAATCAGCCCTAGTAAGCCTATGTGAGCGGCCTCCGGTGCCCTGCTGCTGTCTGAGTTGGCCCTACTTAAAAGTACAGATGATTCCTTCTTAGTAACAGAAGGGAAGAATCATAGCAGGTATGAAGGGTGAGCAGATGGGATAATGGGAGCTTATGGAAAACTCTCATTTTCCTAGGACACAGGGAGAAAGTGAGTTTAAGAAGGAAAAGTTTTGAATTTCAAAAGAAAAGAGGAAGCAGGGGCAAGATGGTGACCCAAGAGGCTCCTGAACTTCGCTCCTCCTGTGGATACACCTGACACACAGCTCTGCACAGAGCAATTCCCTCTGAGAGAAATCCAGACACTAGCTGAGTAACACCTGCCCATCAGACCATGAGAAAATACTCACATCAAAATGGAAAGGAAAAGCTGAGACATGCTCTCACCATAAACCCCTACCCTGGCACAGCACCACACTATTGGGATGGAGTCCCCAGTTCCATTTCATTAAGATTGGTTCTCCCTGAGTAGCAAAGACTTTGGATCACACATGTAGTGCCCCAACTTTTAAGGCTTCTACAAAGGGGACAGGCCCCAAGTGACTTAGCTCTGATAGTCAAAGGAACTTGCATTCAAAGCGCACATAGAAGCAGGTTTTAAACGGGTGCAGGAGACTCCTCCCTGCCGTCACCATCCCCCTGCCGCTATACACCTGGGTTCAGCACAGAGGGAACAGGCAAAAATGCCTGTCTCCCAGTTTCTTCTTGGAAGGGGTTTAACTCTGTCCTTTCACAGCTGCTGCCTGGGGGTCCAGCTGCTAATTAGCCTGCATCCAGGAGTTAACTGTGATCCTTCCCTCTGGGACACTGTCAGGTCTTGACACACCCTCAACTACTGGTAACCACTAAGAACAAAAATGGCAGCTTGGACAATCACAAAGTTTTGAGAAGCAACCAGAAGCTCAGGACAAGCTGACTGGACACATAGAATGAGAGCTAAGGGATGGGAAAAGGCATTTATTCCATGCAAATGGAAATCAAAAACAAACAGGGGTAGCTAAAATTTAAAACAGACTTTAAATCAACACTAAAAGAAGAGCTGAATAAGACTATTGTACAATAATAGGGGTCGATCCCTCAAAAAGAAACAATTGAAAATATTTATGCATCCAACATCAGGGCACCTAAACATATAAAACAAACATTAACAGACCTGAAGGGTGAGACAGACAACACAATAGTTGGAGTCTTCCCTAGTGGCTCAGATGGTAAAGCATCTGTCTGCAATGCAGGAGACCCAGATTCGATCCCTGGGTTGGGAAGATCCCCTGGAGAAGGAAATGGCTGCCCACTCCAGTATTCTTGCCTGGAGAATCCCATGGACCTCGAAGCGTGGTAGGTTACCGTCCATGGGGTCGCAAAGAGTCGGACACGACTGAGCGACTTCACTCTCACTTTCACTTTTCACTTTCAATACTCCCTGGAGAAGGAAATGGGAACCCACTTCAGTATTCTTGCCTGGAAAATCCCATGGATGGAGGAGCCTGGAGGGCTACAGTCCATGGAATCGCCAAGAGTTGGACACGACTGAGTGATTTCACTTCACTTCAATACCCCACCTTCCACAAAACCAAAAAGGAAACATTGGACAAAAACCACAACTCTGTTTCTGCAAAGAAGCAGAAAACAAAGACCTGCAGACGTGGACCCCTCCCAGACAGAATGTCCCACCCGGGAGATCCAGTCGTCTGCACTGCACTGTGATCACTTGTGAGCACAGCTCTACCATCCTGTCCGTGATGCCATTTGTTACGGTTTTCTTAAATCAGCATTTGTTAAGAAGAGCCCTTGTGAGGTGTGGTTCAACAAAAGAAAAACTGAGGCAGAGAAGTTTACTACTCAAGGGCCTTGGGAGGCCACATGTCTTCTGCTCCTTCATGCCTAGGTGGAGTGTGCTGCTGCTTCCAATCCCAGTGTAAACTCCAAAAGAAGCAACTAGAGTCTTCCCAAACCTCAGAGCATTACTCACTGGAGCTGCTTTAAAGTGCGTCAGATGTGTTTTCCTCCTGTTAATGCCCACAAAGGGTAAATTTCCCCAGTGGGTATTAGACTGGGGATATAATTCCTGACTGTACGCATAAGACACAACTGCTCTCAGGAGAACTGGTTACGATTTTCACAAGGTCACATTGTATTAACGGCGATTCCAGGTCAAGTGTGAGCTCCTCAAAGTGTGGGGCAGTGGCCTTAGCAGGAAGAGGAGGAGACTCGACTTCACAGACCCCCATGTTTGTGGATGGCCCCAGGACTCTGAATGTTGACCAGTACAACAGGGGCACCACTGCAGGACAAGTCAGGGCTCCTTGCAAAGGCAAGTGCAGCTGGGGCCAAGTCCCTCTGTCTCTGCACACCTCGATGCTCTCACACTTCATCCTCTGACCCTCTGGGACATCCTGGGGTCACCTCTGGCGCATGGTAGCACAGGATCTAATGGTCTGCTCTAAATGTTTCTGACTAACAGACAGAGGAGTCTAAACCACAGCAACTCTAGGTAACCCTCCTAAATTTCCCAAGTGGACTTCATACAGCCTACAAGGCATAGCAGGTAAAACTATAAAGAGTACAAATTAAGCTAGATGTGTCTATTGGCACCATATTTCTCAAACAGCTGCAGGCGGTTCTCACCCAGGCTCTCTCTTTTCCTATTATAGGTATGGATGTCCTCACTCAGGGATTCACCTGGAGGATTAAACCCAAACTGCTGGCCTTTGTCATAAAAGTGAAGTGAAGTCGCTCAGTCGTGTCCGACTCTTTGCGACCCCCTGGACTGTAGCCCACCAGGGTCCTCCATCCATGGAATTTTCTAGGCAAGTGTACTGGAGTGGGTTGCCATTTCCTTCTCCAGGGGATCTTCCTGNTCAGGGATTCACCTGGAGGATTAAACCCAAACTGCTGGCCTTTGTCATAAAAGTGAAGTGAAGTCGCTCAGTCGTGTCCGACTCTTTGCGACCCCCTGGACTGTAGCCCACCAGGGTCCTCCATCCATGGAATTTTCTAGGCAAGTGTACTGGAGTGGGTTGCCATTTCCTTCTCCAGGGGATCTTCCTGAGCCGGGGAAGACTTGTCATTGGAGCTGCCAAATGGGGATTTATCTAGCTGTCTCCACCAATGAAAATTGTTAATACACTACAATACAGGCTGAAGCAAGGTGCAGAGGACCTTTGACTCATCATTAGAAATATGCTTGACCCTGGGATCATGGTGCCAGCGGTAAAGAAACCTCCTGCCCATGCAGGAGACATAAGAGACGTAGGTTCAGTCCCTGAGTCGGGAAGATATCCTGGAGGAGGGGATGGTAACCGACACCAGTATTCTTGCCTGGAGAATCCCAGGCAAGAGGAGCCTGGCAGGCTACAGACGATAGTGTCACACAGAGATGGACACACTGAAGCAGTTTAGCACACTTGCAGGGGGTCACTAGGCCCACCTTCTCACCTTTTGATAAACAACCATATCTGGCCAGTGTTAAAACTGGCCACCAATGAAAGGAGATTAACAATTGACTATCAAAACTTAAATGCACAGATTCCTGCCACTAAGGCTCTCATTGCCAATATTACAGTGATGATATGACAGCCAAAGGACTCAGGGTCTCTCCTTTGCTATCTTAGACTTAACCAATATATTTTACCTGGTCCCACAGCCTCAATTTGCTTTCGGTCAGGGCCCCCAATAGACATTTACTCAGCTGCCCATGGGTCATCTGAATAACCTTGCCACCATATGTAGCCTAGGCAGACAAGATCTACATTCGCTCAGACAAACCCACTGCTGCCCTGACATCCTATAGGTCAGAGGTCCCTAAACTCCAGGCTGCAGACCAGTACCTCCTGTCAGATCTGTAGTGGCATTAGATTAGAAATATAGTGCACAATAAACGTAATGTGCCTGAATCATTCTGAAACCATCCCCTCACCCCTGGTCCATGGAAAAACTGTCTTCCACGAAATCCTTACTTGATGCCAAAAAGAGTGGGGGCCACTGCAGACAATAGTCTACTAGAGGGGCCCTCTGAGGATGCTATCTCGGGAGACATACCTAGTAACGCAACACTTACAGCAGAGAAGATGGGCCCTTGTCCCACATAAAATCCAAGAACTGACCACTTCAAGTCAAGTTTCTTGACATAATGTGGTCAGCTGAGGGCCAAAATATTCCTCTGACTGTAAAACATCAACTTCTCACAATCAAGCCTCCCACTACTCAAAGAGAACACACAGGTTCTCTTCACCCTTGGGAAACAACACATTCTACACTTATCCATTCTACTTACTTCATGCTGTTTCATGAAAACTAGCTTTTCTCAACTGGGGAGAACCTCAACAAACTGCATATTGGCTGGTCCAACATGACATGCAGCAGGCCCTGCCCTCAGTCCCTTCAGGTTCAGACCACCAAGTCAAACCACTATGAATACCTCACAGAGTCTCTGGACTGAGTATAGCTCTATGTAACTGTCCATGGTGTTCTGGACCAAACATCTGCCCCAAACTGCATCTGGTTACATAAACACTCAAGCACAATGTTGTGGGAGTCTACCAGGCCCTTTTAGAGACAATAGCATTAATAACCTCACAGCTTTACATTCAAGTCCCCATGTTGCCTTGGGTTGGAAATTCAACACAAAGGCAGCTCAGCATGGCCGCTGAAGCCTCCCTGTTAAAACGGAATGGACCCTTCAGGGAAGAGTTAAACCAGATGTCCAGGGCATTTCCAAACTACAGGAGGCTGTGGCTTCCTGAATGCTCAGCCCCTTGCCCACTGACACTGAGGTGCAACTAGTGGCAGCCTCACTGCCAGCCTCTCTAACACTCTGGGGAGCCCCTTGGGGTAGAACTATCTGACATGAAAAGGGAGTGGGTGATCTTCACTGATGGCAGCGCCACCACTGTATACAACGCAGCCCACTAAAAGGTCACAGCCTGTCATCCTGCTCCTGGCATCTCCCTAGTCCAGAAGTGCTCTCCTGGCTCAGCCTGCCTGGTGGAGTTGGTGACAGTATGCGCGGCTCTACAATACGCCGTGATAATCAGACTCCCAAGGCAGTATTCAACAGGCTCACTGCCTGGTCTGCACAATAGCAAAGGGGTAATTTCTTGATTCAGGGAAAGCCTGTCCGGGTGCCTCCACTCAGAAAGAGATGACCATGCTGAATATGGTCACTCATGTCTCTGCCAACACAAGCTAGCAAACAAGAAGCAAATTATAGCAATACTGCCAACTCTCTATCCAAATCACACACCTGTTCCAAGGCCCTCAATAAGCCATTTCCCAAAATACCAGGCACTGTCCCAGACACAAGAATTGCTCCAAAGATGTTATATCCACTGGCAGAGTGAATCTGTATTCCATCAGGCCTTAGGGGAGTGACAGCTCTCGCTGACGGGCATATACAATACAGGAGCTGGGGTGCTGACCCCCACAGAGTCAAAAATCCGCCTATGAATTTACAGTCAGCCCTCCACATCTGTGACTTCAAACAACCATGGGTAGTGTAGCACTATATCAACTGAAAAAAATCCATGCATAAGTAGATCCACACAGTTTAAACCCCTCACTCTAATTCTAGCCAAGTTCAGTAGCTCAGTCGTGTCTGACTCTACGACCCTATGGACCACAGCACGCCAGGCCTCCCTGTCCATCACCAGCTCCCAGAGTTTACTCAGGCTCATGTCCACTGAGTGGGTGATGCCATCCAGCCATCTGTCACACCCTTCTCCTCTCACCCTCAATCTTTCCCAGCATCAGGGTCTGTTCCAATGAGTTAGTTCTTCAGATCAGGTGACCAAAGTATTGGAATTTCAGCTTTAGCATCAGTCCTTCCAATGAATATTCAGGACTGATTTCCTTTAGGANCCCAGCATCAGGGTCTGTTCCAATGAGTTAGTTCTTCAGATCAGGTGACCAAAGTATTGGAATTTCAGCTTTAGCATCAGTCCTTCCAATGAATATTCAGGACTGATTTCCTTTAGGATGGATTTATTGGATCTCCTTGCTGTCCAAGGGACTCTGAAGTGTCTTCTCCAATACCACAGTTCAAAAGCCAAAGTGGTGGTTGATAATAGCCTCCTTTTCTCCCAAACAAAATTTTGGAAGGCTCTCACATGGGGACATGAATCCCTGGATGACAGACCCTACTGACAAAGTCAAATTGATTTTATCAGGTTGCTGCTGTTCTCTGCTGGAATCATGAGTACAGAACCGCCATCACCTATACTTTCATGGACACCTACTGGTAGATTCCTACCATGAAATCTTCTTAACCAGGTATGTGCTCATCCCCTGTGGCCCACCAGACATCCATAAATTCAGATCAAGGTATCCATATCATCTCCCAAGTTGTTCACTTCTGGACTCTAGAACATAGAACCTTGGGGAATTTCCACCTGGTTTACCAGCCCCAGAAGGCTGCACTTACTGCAAGACACATGACCTACTCAAAGACATGATTCTCAAGCTTCATAACAACAAACGGTCCTCAAATGGCCGAAAATTTTACCCCAGACTCTAATACTGCCTAAGTCTCAGCCCCCAAGTCGCCAACAGCTTGACATCGACTACCAGTCTTCTTCAAAGACTCCCTTCCTAGTACTCATAGGGACCCCTCTCCTTTGACATCAGAGAGGATACCGTTCACATGTGTTCACCAGATGAATGCTCCCCTTACCATTTTAAAGAATCTGCCTGCAATACAGGAGGCCTAGGTTCGATCCCTGAGTTGGAAAGATCCCCTGGAGAAGGGAACGGGGAGTATTCTGCCAGTATTCTGCCCTGGAGAATTCTATGGACAGAGGAGCCTGGCAGGCTACAGTCCAAGAGGTCACAAAGAGTCGGACATCACTGAGTGACTTTCACTTTCACTTTACCATTTTAATGCCTCTATCATCTCACCATCTTTCACATGCTGGTAACCCAGTTGAGGGCAGATTGTGCAGTTTTATCCAAGAGGACAAATTCCTACCAAATGGTGTGCAGATCATGATTATACAGATTTTGTTGGCCCAGACAGTGGTCTGGTAACAGCCTGGGAGCTAGGGCTATAGTCTTTGTCTCACTATTCGAGTTATAAAGGCTAATTAACTAAACCAAATTCAGCAAAAACTTTGCAGAAGATTGAAGTTATAACTACAGGACCCACTAGCAAAACTGCATGGATCTCAGAGACAGGAACAGATGCCCTCCACCTAGTGGATGCCAGTCACATTTGGAAATGAAATCCAAACGGAAACCCTGGAATCTACTGTGCTGTCAGTTCATTTAGGGCAGGTCCCTATCCCACATTAAAGGAAAAGGCAAACAACTCTTACTCGAAAACAAGTGCAGTCAGCCTTTGGTCAGTATCCAGATTGCTCACCAGAAGCAGGCCCTGCAAGCTAGTCAGATGCAAATGCTCTCCTTTGTTGTGGCTGTTACTGTTAGTGCCCATAGCGTGTGTCATGGTATAGTAACCAAGTACACCCCTTGGTCCTAACACTGTCTCAGGAGATGTGCCGAGGCAAAACCAGTCAGGTGTACAACTGCATCACAGGATGACTGAGTGCCAGATGCTGGCAGGCCCTGTTAAAAAAGGGCTACAACTTACATGCAGAGTGCATCATGCAAAATGCCAGATTGGATGTATCACAAGCTGGAATCAAGGTTGCCAGGAGAAATATCAACAACCTCAGATATGCAGATGACACCGCCCTTATGGCAGAAAGTGAAGAGGAACTAACGAGCCTCTTGATGAAGGTGAAAGAGGAGAGTGAAAAAGCTGGCTTAAAATTCAACATTCAAAAACTAAGATTATGGCATCTGATTTTATTTTCTTGGGCTCCAAAATCACTGTGGATGGTGACTGCAGCCATGAAATTAAAAGACGTTTGCTCCTTGGAAGGAAAGGTATGACAAATCTAGACAGTGTATTAAAAAACAGAGGCATCACTTTGTTGACAAAGGTCTGTATAGTCAAAGCTATGTTTTTCCCAGTAGTCATGTATGAATGTGAGAACTGGACCATAAAGAAGGCTGAGTGCTGAAGAATTGATGCTTTCAAATTGCGGTGCTGGAGAAGACTCTTGAGGGTCCCTTGGACTGCAAGGAGATCAAACCAGTCAGTCCTAAAGGACATCTACACTGAACGTTGGAAGGATTGATGCTGAAGTTGAAGCTCCAATACTTTGACCACCTAATGTGAAGAGCTGAGTAACTGGAAAAGACCCTGATGCTGGGAAAGAGTGAGGGCAGGAAGGGAAGAGGGCAACAGAGGATGAGATGGTTGGATGTCATCACTGACTCAATGGACATGAGTTTGATAAACTCCAGGAGATAGTGAAGGACAGAAAAGCCTGGAGTGCTACAGTCCACAGGGTCACAAAGAGTTGGACACCACTTAGCAACTGAACAAGTGAGTAAACAACCAGGTGTGGATTCTGATTCAGAGCTCACCTTCCTCTACATTATGTGGTACCAATGGAAGCAGTGCTTTATTTAGTCACTCCCTCCTTATTTAAATTTAGTCACTCCTTCCATGCCACAAATTTTATATCCCAGGCAGAATGGCCCTCCCAATGTAGCCAAATCACACTTATTTGGCTGGCAGATTTGTACACTAATGAATTTACTGATAGTTTTAATAGAGTGATATCTGGATAGTAAAGCTGCTATACACAAATGTCCCTACAGTTAGCCTATCAGTATGCCCAGAATATGTATAAATTGTGGGTGGTGGTCCTGCCAAGCTCAGTCATGGAGATCACACACTGTTTTGCAAGGGTCCCCCCGACAGAGAGTCTCTCAACCAGCAGTAGAGTCCATCCTTGCAGTTCCATCCAGAGGCAGGCCTCTAGTATATATACTCAGAATTTACCCCCAGCCAGCCACTCCTGCCCTTCCTGGATCTCTCCCTCACAAGGTGATCCTCCCTTGAGCTGGCCTTTGCCCACCCCAAGCACATCAACCCCTCTGACGACATGGCCCCAGCCCAAGAACTCACCATTGGAGACAGCTGCATCTCAGATGGTGATGCCACAGTCCAAGAGAAAGCTGAAAGTCAAAGAAAGCAATGTACTCCAACCCCACTAGACACTGACTGCCCCTCCCAGACCACTTCCATATCAGGAGGGAAAAGACTATGATGACTGTTAACCTCCAGGCTGAGTTGCAAAAATGTTTTTAGTTGATGAACCCAGAGGAACTCATTCAACACTGTTTCTGCAAAACAGCTCATTGCTGGCCTCCTGAACCTTGCCTCTGTGTCAGAATGCTTGCAGAACTGTAAGTCCCCCGGCAGCACTAGACATTGCTTCACCCCTGTGGTAAGCCAAACTCTGTATTCTAAACCACATCAGCCACAATAAGGCACTTGGACACAATAAGGTACTTTGACCTGCTCACATCCCACAGCTAGTTGTGGCTATGTTCACCACTATACCAGATTATAGCCCTGCTTTCCGCACGATGTATCCATGACAGATCCAGTTTCTCCTGTTATTCCCACTATGACCACCAGCACCCACTTCACAATCAAAACTGCTATCTCCACTCCCACATAGCAGCCATAAGCCCCTCCAGTGCCACGACCCTGCCCACATGACAACCAAGTGGGCCGGATCTGATACAACTATATTCATAAATTTAAAAATATATATATATTCATACAAATCTTCAAGAGAGCAGCCCAGGCCTTGTAAGTAAAATGTAGTTGGGCCTGTCACCACACAGGTCACACCTACAGCCCCATGTAGACCTATCTATCCTGTGGTTTTTCCTACAGATCGTTTAGGCTAAACCAAACCCCTAATCTAGACTCCAAACAGGGTACCCTGTGGATAAGTATCAAAATAATTATCCCTCCACAATGATATTTTCTCCCAACTCTCCTGGAACCCAACAAGCTGGATCTCAGCAGTGTATACTCACTGCCTCTTAGTGATAAATAGTATCTTGTGCAAACTTTATTGTGGATCTAAATCAGGAGGTATCTAAGTATCTAAGTATCAAGTCCATTTGACTCTGCTCCATCTGCAAGCAATCTGCATGGCTATTGTTACTGCAACACTATCACCTTTGATATTCTAGCTACTTTTTCCCCCCTTGGCATTTTTCTGCTAGAGAATCATCTGCTCACATATACCAAGAAACCCATTCTTTTCTCTACCCTGTTGGGCCTGGCTATCACCAGCCATAGGAACAGGTGCTTCTACCCCAGCCCAACAAGATCAAATATATTAAAAACCACCCAGGAATTAGCACCCATCCTAACCAAACACAGGCAGACACTACACCATACTCTGAGTCTGATGTAACAGCAGCATGCCTCACCAGCACAAAAGATGATGGATAACTGACTAGTGGCAGATTTTCTACTGGCAGAACAGGGCGGCGTCTGTTCTTCACAAGGCACCTTTTATTGCAGGTACATTAACAAGTCTGGATAGGTACAGGCCAACCTCCACAAGCTATGTCAAGGTTTACAGATCATGCATAATATAATTAAAATGCAAATTCCCACACTCCTTGAGGTCCTTAATTTGTACTCATGGTTCTCTCTATTCACCTGAGCACAATGGCTAGACTGTATTTCAAACGGTAGCACGTCTATTCATCATAGTGAGTGAGTGAAGTCACTCAGTCGTGTCTGACTCTTTGCAACCCCATGGACTGTAGCCTACAAGGCTCGTCTGTCCATGGAATTTTCCAGGCAAGAGTACTAAAGTGGGTTGCCACTTTCTTCTCTCTTCTTCCTCCTCCACATTGCAGGCAGACACTTTACCGTCAGCTGGTAAAGAATCCACCTGCGATGGGAGAAACCTGGGTTCAATCCCTGGGTTGAGAAGATCCCCTGGAGAAGGGAAAGGCTACCCACTCCAGTATTCATCATAGGTTTCATCATTATTTGCCTGGTTAAATGTGCTTTCTGATGACTTCTGAAAACAATTCCTATGTCCTTTAACATATCTGCTACACAGATACCTGATGTTGAAGCATCACAGGATGGATCGTTGAGAGTTTAGCTGAGCTGCTCTACGGAATTGGGCTTCCCTGGTGGCTCAATGGTGAAGAATCCGCCTGCAATGCAGGAGACGCAGGCTTGATCCCCGGGTCAGGAAGATTCTCTGGAGAAGGGAATGATAACCCACTTAAGTATTTTCGCCTGGGAAATCCCATGGACAGAGGAGCCTGGAAGGCTACAGTCCATGGGGTCACAAAAGAGTTGGATATGACTTAGTAACTAAACAACAACTCCATGGTATTGCTGCTTTGGCATATATTTTGTTTGGCCAAATGATCTGCAGGTGCTTCAGACTTACACAAGCCCATCATTCAGGTGCATGCCCTGGAAAACAAGTCATGTGACTCAGATGCTCAGTCTTGTGTGACTCTTTGTGACACCATGGACCATAGATCACCAGGTTCCTCTGTCCATATATGTTCCAAGAAAGAATGCTGGAGTGGCATGTCATTTCCTCCTCAGGGGATCTTCCTGACCCAGGGATCGAACCCACATCTCTTACATCTCCTGCATTGGCAGGTAGATTCTTTACCACTAGTGCCACCTGGGAACCCCCAATAACCCATAAAGTCACAGACAAAGTAAACTCCTGATATGACTCCTCCAATAGCCCTATGGCAGTTTCCCCTGACTCCCAAGGCATTCCACTGTGGATAAGCACCCCACAATTAAGTTTATCAAAATTCTACTCATTTTTGTTTGACCAGTCAGCCTTAATATGGGAACCATAAAGCACACCCCCTTTGGACCCTAATGAAGGCATATACCTCAGGTCCTGTCATGCTCTCTGCCCACCCCCCTGCCTTGATCTCTTCTTACAGCCCTGTGAGGTATTTCGCTATGTACTTTCTCCAGAACCTGAGTAATAAACTTCTTTGTCTCTCTCTCCTGGTCATTTATTGAACCATATGTCACCCTGGGACTCTACTTAACAAAAACTGATTCAGCAAAATGATAACAAAGCTTCTGCACAGTACAAGAAGTCATCAATAGAATGAAAAGACACCTAGGTAATGGAAAAAAATTGCAAAGCATGTATCTGATAAGGGGTTGATATCCACAATATACAAGGAATTCAGAGCAGAAAAAAAAAGCACATAGCTCAATTTAAAAATAGGTAAAGGACCTGGACAGACATTTTTTCAAAAGAAAACTTACAAATGGCCAAGAAGTACATGAAGAGATGCTAAATATTACTAATCATCAGAGAAATAACCAAAACTGGAGACATCACCTCACAGATGTAAGGGTAGCTATTATCAAAAGGCAAGAAATAAATTTTGGCGAGGGTGTGGAACAAAGGAATCCCAGTACATTACTGGTGATATAAACTGGTACAGCCACTACAGAACACAATATGGAGTTTCCTCAAAAAATTAAAAACTGAACTATCTTACAATTTAGCAATTCCACTTCTGGATATATATTCCATGGTCATTGCAGCATTAGTCACAGCAGTAGAGGTATGAAAACAATCTAAGTATTCACTGACAGACAAATGGATAAAGAAGATATGATACATATATACAACAGAATATTATTCAGGCTTTAAAAAGAAGGAAATATTGCAATTTGCAACAACATGAATAAACCTTGAGGTTATCATGCTATGTGAAATAAGCCAGATCAGTTCAGTTCAGTTCAGTCGTTCAGTCGTGTTGGACACCCTGCGACCCCATGAACCGCAGCACGCCAGGCCTCCCTGTCCATCACCAACTCCCAGAGTTTACCCAAACTCATGTCCATTGAGTCAGTGATGCCATCCAACCATCTCATCCTCTGTCGTCCCCTTCTCCTCCTGCCCTCAATCTTTCCCAACATCAGGGTCTTTTCAAATAAGTCAGCTCTTCGCATAAGGTGGCCAAAATATTGGAGTTTCTGCTTCAACATCAGTCCTTCCAAGGAACACCCAGGACTGATTTCCTTTAGGATGGACTGGTTGGATCTCCTTGCAGTCCAAGGGACTCTCAAGAGTCTTCTCCAACACCACAGTTCAAGAGCGTCAAATCTTCAGTGCTCAGCCTTCTTTATGGTGTAACTCTCACACCTGTACACAACTACTAGCAAAACCAGAGCTTTGACTATATGGATCTCTGTTGGCAAAGTGATGTCTCTGTTTTTTAATATGCTGTCTAGGTTTGTCATAGCTTTCCTTCCAAGGAGCAAGCAGTGTCTAGAGATATTTTTGGTTGTCACACTGGAGGTTTGAAAGAAGAGAAGGATTTAACTTCATAGCTGTAGTCACCGTCCACAGTGATTTTGGAGCCCAAGAAAATAAAGTCGGTTGCTGCTTACACTTATTACCCCTTGTATTTACCATAAAGTGGTGGGACTGGATGCCACGATATTAGTTTTTTGAATGTTGCTTCAAGCCAGCTTTTTCACTCTTCTCTTTCACCATCAAGAGGCTCTTTAGCTCCTCCTCACTTTCTGCCATTAGAGTGGTGTCATCTGCATATCTGAGATTGTTGGTGTTTCTACTGGTAACCTTGATTCCAGCTTGTGATTGATCCAGACTGGCATTTTGCATGATCTACTCTGCATATAAGTAAGCAGAGTGACACTATACAGCCTTGATGTACTCCTTTCCCAATTTTGAACCAGTTCGTTGTTCCATGTCTGGTTCTAACTGTTGCTTCCTGACCTACTTACAGGTTTCTCAGGAGACAGGTAAAGTGGTCTGGTATTCTCATCTCTTTAAGCATTTTCAACAGTTTGTTGTTACCTACACAGACTCTTGAGAGTCCCTTGGACTGCAAGGAGATCCAACCAGTCCATTCTGAAGGAGATCAGCCCTGGGATTTCTTTGGAGGGAATGATGCTGAAGCTGAAACTCCAGTACTTTGGACACCTCATGTGAAGAGTTGACTTTTCATTGGAAAAGACTCTGATGCTGGGAGGGATTGGGGGCAGGAGGAGAAGGGGACGACCGAGGATGAGATGGCTGGATGGCCTCACTGACTTGATGGACGTGAGTCTGAGTGAACTCCGGGATTTGGTGATGGACAGGGAGGCCTGGCGTGCTGCGATTCATGGGGTCGCAAAGAGTCGGACACGACTGAGCGACTGAACTGAACTGAACTGAACACAGTCAAAGGCTTTATCGTAGTCAATGAAGCAGAAGTAGATGTTTTTTCCTGGAATTCCCTTGCTTTTTCTATGACCCAGCAAATGTTGGCAATTTGATCTCTGGTTCCTCTGCTTTTTAAAAAACCAGTTTATACATCTGGAAGGTTTTGGTTCATGTACTGCTGAAACCGAACTTAAAGGATTTTCAGCATAATCTTGCTAGCATGTGAAATGAGTGCAATTGAACAATAGCTCAAACATTCTTTTGCATTGACCTTTTTTGGGATTGGAATGAAAACTGACCTTTTCCAGTCCTGAGGCCACTACTGAGTTTCCTAAATTTGCTGGCATACTGAGTTGCAGTACTTTAATAGCATCATCTTTTAGGATTTGAAAGAGCTCAGCTGGAATTCCATCACCTCCACTAGTTTTGTTCGTAGTAATGCTTCCTAAGACCCACTTGACTTTACACTCCAGGATGTCTGGCTCTAGGTGAGTGACTACACCATCATTGTTATCTGGGTCAAGACCCTTTTTGTATACTTCTTATGTGTATTCTGGCCACCTCTTCTTAATCTCTTCTGCTTCTGTTAGGTCCTTACCATTTCTGGCCTTTATCATGCTCATCCTTGCATGAAATGTTCCTTTGATATCTCCAGTTTTCTTGAAGAGATGTCTAGTCTTTCCCATTCTGTTGTTTCCCTCTATTTCTTTGTATTGTTCATTTAAGAAAGCCATCTTATCTCTCCTTGCTATTCTATGGAACTCTTCATTTAATTGGGTATTTCTCCCTTCCTCTCTTGCCTTTCATTTCTCTTCTTTCACACCTCCAGTGTGACAGCCAAAAATATCTCCAGATACTGCAAAATGTCCCCAGGGAGCAGGGGGCATTTTGAAAATCACTGAACTAGAGAAAGAGTGTGCAGGAAATATTCAAAGAAGAGAGCTAAAACACAGGGAGGTTTTACAAATGATTAACCATGAGCACCAAAAGGCACAGTGGAAAAGATGTGGATAAATTTCAGCTGAAAGGTCTTCTGTGCACCAGTCAAATCATACCATCAGCAGCTGACTTATCAAGGTTGGTCCTGTCAAAGTGTTTAAAGATGAGATGAATTTTCTCTGTTTTCTGCAAAGGTATCTCTCTGCTTCTGAAGTTGCTCTCTTTGATGTCACCATTGCCTAATGAAGGTTAGTGACAGGGTCAATAAATTAACAGGCCTTGCTATTTCTGCAGCTGTAAAGACATAAGCTCCACATCAATGCAGGAGTGCCACTGACAAAATTCCATTGTGCATTGAGGTTGAAATATCAAAGCAAGAATGTCATCACAGAAAGTTCTGAAAAATGGAAAAGATTCTACAAGTTGAATCATCTGACTATTCTGTAAAAATAATGTTGGTGGTTTAAATATTTTTTTTGAGTAATCAATTTCATATGGTTCAAAATTAAGAAGGTACTGAGGGCTAGTGGCTCAATGGTAAAAAAAAAAAAAAATCTGCCTGCCAACACAGGAAATACAGGTTTGATCCCTAGTCCAGGAAGATCCCACATGCCCTGGAGCAACTAAGCCCGTGTGCCACAACTATTGAGCCTGTGCTCTGGAGCCTGGAAATCATACCTACTGAAGTCTGCATGCACCCGAGAACCTGTGCTCCATAACGAGAGAAATCGCCACAGTGAAAAGCCTGCAATCAAGAGTAGCCCCCACTCTCCCCAACTAGATAAAAAGCCTGAGCAGCACAAGGCATGAAGACCCAGCACAGCCAAACATAAGTGTTAAAGAAAGAAGGGACTGAAAAGTTTATCTAAAAAGACTCCCTTCACCTAAGCCTTTCAGGTCCCCACCTCCAGGGAAAGAATGTTATCAGGGTCTCTTACACCCTTTTAGAGATACTCTGTGTACCTACAAGCTAAGCTTATATGGATACTGATTGGTCTTTTTTTAATATGTTAAAGTGGATGAATGGATAAGAAAGCTGTGGTACATATACACAATGGAGTATTACTCAGCCATTAAAAAGAACACATTTGAATCAGTTCTAATAAGATGGATGAAATTGGAACCGATTATACAGAGTGAAGTAAGGCAGAAAGAAAAACACCAATACAGTATGCTAACACATATATATGGAATTTAGAAAGATGGTAATGAGGACCCTGTATGCAAGACAGCAAAAGAGACACAGATGTGTAGAACGGACTTTTGGACTCTGAGGGAGAGGGAGAGGGTGGGATGATTTGGGAGAATAGCATTGAAATACATATACTATCATGTAAGAAATGAATCGCCAGTCTATGTTCAATGCAGGATGGAGGATGCTTGGGGCTGGTTTATGGGGATGATCCGGAGGGATGATGTGGGGTGGGAGGTGGGAGGGGTGTTCATGTTTGGGAGTTCATGTAAAAATAAATAAATAAATAAATAAATGGGAAAAAAAATGTTATATTCTTAGATGTGACCACACCACTACCATTTTTGAAGTTGTAAATGATATTGTTATATACAACACAGTTTAAAACTGATATTTATATATCTGTATTAATAGTTTATATAGGGATTTTCCTCAAGGTTCTGTGGTTAAAGACTCGGTACTTTCAATGCAGAAGGGTGCAGCTTCGATCCCTGGTTGGGGAACTAAGATCCCACATGCTGCAGTGCAGCCAAAGGATAAAAAAATAAATTAAATAAAATATAAAAAAAGAAAAAATAGTTTATATAAATGATTATATATCGTTTACTAGGTCACATAGCATCATAATTTTTATATAGTGTCTTTCTATTGCTTGTTTATAACACCTGATTCATTTTTACTGCTGCAATAAACTGAAGCAGAAAAAAGATTATCACAGATTCATTTTTGCCTCATTGGGGCAATATCATCCGATATCATTTTGGAACCACTTAAAGTGACTAAGGGTCAACATAATGGTTTCATATTCCAGATAGCTTGTTTAGTTTAGCTTTCTCTCGTTGACCGTTTTTTTTTTAACTTATAGCATTTAAAAATTTGAGAAATACTTCATATAAAATAAAATTCACTAGTTTATACAATTCAGTGGGTTTGGTACATTTTCTCTGTTGTGTAACAACCATTATTTTACTTAGTTGTCAGCTGTCAGTTGTGTCCAACTCTCTGCAACCCCATGGACTGTACCCCGCCAGTCTCCTCTGTCCATAATAACCATTACCACTATCTAATTTCAGAACATTTCCATCACCCTAAAAAGAAACTTTGTACCCATCAGCAGTTAGTCCCCAATTCCCCCTTCTCCTCTTTCTCTGGCAATCACTAATCTACCTTCTGTCTCCATGAATTTGCCTACATCGACATTTCACATTAATCTCAAATCTGCAATGTTTTATGTTTGCCTTCTTTGAATTCATATAATATTTCAAGGCTCATCCATATTGTAGCAAATAATATTCTATTGTGATATACCACATTTTCTCTATCCATTCATCAGCTGACAGACATTTGTATTGTTTTAACCTTTTGACTGTTTATGAACAATGCTTCTATAACTGTTTGTGTACAAGTTTTTGTGTGAACACATGTTTTCAGTTCTCTTGGGTACATACCTAGAAGCGGCATTTCTGACTCATACAGAAATTCTCTGTTTAACTTTTTGAGGAACTGCCAAACTGTTTTCCACATCAACTATACCATTTTACATTCCTGTGAGCAATGTGTGAGAGTTACAACGTCCAATTTATTTGCATTTGTGTCAACACTTGTGATTGTCTGTTCTTTTATTTTATATTGTAGTTCTGGTTTTAAAAAATTACTAACCATCTGAGTGGGTATAAGTGGCATCTTGTAGTTTCCATTTTCGTTTCCCTAATGACACATAAAGCTGAGTATCTTTTCATGAGCTTATTGGCCATTTATATATTTTCTTTGGAGAAATGACTATTCAGGACTTTTGCCCATTTTCAAATTGAATCATTTGGGTTTCTTTTCTTGTTGAGTTGTAAAAGTTTTTATATAGTCTAGATACTAAACTCTAGCAGATACTTTCTCCTAGTCTGTGATTTGCATTTTCACTCTGTTGATAATGTATGTCCTCTGACACAGAAAATTTTAAAAATTTTGGGGGGAGGGATAAATAGAGAGTTTTGGATTTAACATATACATACTGTTATATATAAAACAGATAAACAACAAGGATCTACCATATAACACAGGGAACTATATTCAATATTTTATAGTAGCCTATAATGGAAAACAATCTGAAAAAAGTAAACATATATATATATATATATATATATATATATATAT
>SJYX01016624.1:55114-96885 GCA_006410675.1 Oreotragus oreotragus
TTGTGTCCGACTTTTTGCGACCCCATGGAGTACAGCTCGCCAGGTCCCTCTGTCCATGGGATTCTCCAGGCAAGAATACTGGAGTGGGTAGCCATGCCCTCCTTCAGGGGATCTTCGCAACCCAGGGATGGAACCCAGGTCTCCTGCATTGCAGATGGATTCTTTACCAACTGAGACACCACAGAAGCCAAAGAATACTGGAGTGGGAAGCCTATCCCTTCTCCAGGGGATCTTCCTGACCTAGGAATCGAACCAGGGTCTCCTGCATTGCAGACGGATGCTTTACCAGCTGAGCTACCAGAGAAGCCCATATATGTACTTGTATAAATAAAACTGAGTCACTTTGCTGTACACCTGAAGTTAACACAACTTTGTAAATCAACTATACTTCATTTTTTTTTAATTTATCTCTTTATTTTTTTTATCTCATAAACCTACCTTTTCCTGATTGATTGATATTGACCTTTCTTTTACTTGTCAACGTTAAAATCTAGTTCCTCAGAACTGGCTAAACTGTTATAGGTTAATCCGGCAGTGACCTGCTATGAGCTCCCTAGGTGATAAAATGCATCTCAGTGGAAAAGCACTGCAAGTAGAAATCTCTTTCATTTCTATCAGTGAAAAGCCTCATGTGCCACTTTTGGAAGTGACTTATATCAACACTTTACTCTGAAATTGACAATTAAAGGTAAAAAATTAAGAATTTATCCTTTTTAGTAGGAAATATATTTCAGGGTAGTCAATTTACAGTTTATGAAGAAAGCTCTTTCTAAAGATAACTAGAAAAAAAAATTAAAAAAAAAAAGAATTAAAACTGAAAAGGGAAAAAAAAGCTATCGTTTTACCAGAACATTGACAGCTGGTGAGCATAGAAATAAGACAGAGGGGGAAAGTCACCATTTTGAATAAAATGATTGATATAGGCAAGGATTTCCAATGGATACTGAGCCTATTACATGAAGTGCTGATGGGAAATTATATATTTGGATGGTGTGGAGATATCAATCCCTGACTGCCTGCTGGTCAAAATGGTGGAATGTGGTTCTGCAGAGGAGGGATCTGTGTATCAAAACCTTGACTCAGTGATTTGTCTTGATGTCAATGCTCATGGGGTGACTTGACACCATGTTGCTTTGCTTCACCCATGAAATAATCTTGGAGAATACAGGAGCAAATTAAACGACATTATTATTTTTTCAGTATTTGTTTTTAGTTATTTATTTGGCTGCACTGGGTCTTAGGGGCAGCACATAGGATCTAGTTCCCTAAGCAGGGGTCCATCCCAGGCCCCCTGCCTTTTAAGGGTGGAGTCTTAGCCACTGGACCACCAGGAAAGTCCCATTAGATGACATTGCTGTTTGTTTTTTATTTGATGAGTCATGTCGCACTCTTTTGCAATCTCATGGACTGTAGCCTGCCAGGTTCCTTTGTCCACGGGATTTTCCAGGCAAGAACACTAGAGTGGGTTGCCATTTCCTCCTCCAATTAAATGACATTATGAGGAAACATATATACCTAAAAAGATGGACTTAGCACAGGTCTGCAGGCCAGGTCTCTCTAACAAGTGAATGTCACTTAAAAAAAAGAAAGAGAGAGGTGTGGGGATTGGGCAGGCAGGGCGTGGGGTAGAGAGGAAGGAAGGAAGGAAGGGAGAAAGAAAAAAAGAGGGTAGGAAAAATTGGACCATTCTAAGTAAAAGAGATTAAAGATAAAATGAGAAAAAAGCAATCTTGGTGCTCGATTAGACCCAAACTTAAAAAAAAAACTTTTAAGAGTTTTAAGACAATAGCAGAAATTCAAGAATGGACTATTAGGTAGTATTATGCAAATTTTTAATTTTAGGTGTGATAATGATATTGTAGGAAATAATATTGCAGTTATATAAGAAAAGTCATTTTTTAAGATACACATGTTGAAACAGTTATGCAATATCAGAGTCTTTTAATTTAATTTAAAACACTTCAGCATTATACTAGTCTCACTTTTTCGTGTGGATGTTTAAAGCAAATTAAAACTTTGTATGTTGAAAAAAAAACTATCACTGCAAGATAATGAACGTTTTGGACAGTACTGCTGCACTGTTAAAACAATATAAACTATTTTGTGTGCTTGCTTTTTCTTTTATGGAAGTTTTGTATGATCTCAACATTAGTTCTTGGTTAAAATAAGCAAGTTTTGAGTGACTGAACACTAACCTTGGGTCTGCTCATTTGAGCTCTGTATCTGCAATTCCAGAGGATTGCTGGGGGCACTGGAGTCTAGTGGTTAACCCACCGAAGTTTAAATCCCAGCTCTGCCTTGTGCCAGCTGGCTGGCTCACCTTGAACAAACTACTCTACTACTTTCAGCCTCAGTTTTCTTATCTACAAACTGGAGGTAATAATATTAATAATTCTTCAGGTTGCTGTGAGTAATAAGTGAGATAAACTGTATTTACCCAAACTCATGCTGTGAGTAATAAGTGAGATAAACTATATTTACCCAAACTCATGTCCATCGAGTCGGTGATGCCATCCAACCATCTCATCCCGTTATCCCCTTCTCCTCCTGCCTTCAGTCTTTCCCGACATCAGGGTCTTTTCAAATGAGTCAGCTCTTCGAATCAGGTGGCCAAAATATTGAAGTTTCAGTTTCAACATCAGTCCTTCCTATGAACACCCAGGACTGATTTCCTTTAGGATGGACTGGTTGGATCTCCTTGCAGTCCAAGGGACTCTCAAGAGTCTTCTCCAACACCACAGTTCAACACCACAGTTCAACACCACAGTTCAGCGCTCAGCTTTCTTTATAGTCCAACTCTCACATCCATACATGACTACTAGAAAAACCATAGCCTTGACTAGACCAACCTTTGTTGACAAAGTTAATGTCTCTGCTTTTTAATATGCTGTCTAGGTTGGTCATAACTTTCCTTCCAAGGAGTAAGCGTCTTTTAATTTCACGGCTGCAATCACCATCTGCAGTGATTTTGGAGCCCCCCAAAATAAAGTCAGCCACTGTTTCCCCATCTATTTGCCATAAAATTGGATTAGATTATTTCTAAACTTGTTTCCATCTCTCTCTATTGATGTAAGTGACTTCCCTCCCCTGAGCCTTCATGTCTGCATTTAAAATGAGGAAACTGGAGACACCATCTATTTCTAATATTTCTATTCGAAAAGGATTCTCTTCTAAACTCCCATGAATACAGATATGAACAGGGCAGTTAGATTCAAATAACCAAAACCTCCTCACATGCTAAGAATGAGAAGTTGAGCTTAGGGAGGGAGAAGATACTTAACATATTTTCAATTTCTCCCCAAATCTACCTGAGTACTGATGTTTTTTTAATGAGAAAATGTGCATAAAATGGTTAGTACATAGATAGTATAGCTGACGTGGATGACATCGTGATGATGGTAGAAATGCTATCATGGTAAAGATAATAAAGAGAGAACTAGGAAGATTGCTCTTTTCCTTTGTTGGGAAGTCAGCAATAAAATGGAGAAGGCAATGGCATCCCACTCCAGTACCCTTACCGGAAAATCCCATGGACGGAGGAGTCTGGTGGGCTGCAGTCCATGGGGTCACTTGGAGTCAGACATGACTGAGCGACTTCACTTTCACTTTTCACTTTCATGCATTGGAGAAGGAAACGGCAACCCACTCCAGTGTTCTTGCCTGGAGAATCCCATGGACGGAGGAGCCTGGTGGGCTGCCATCTCTGGGGTCGCACAGAGTCGGACACGATTGAAGTGACTTAGCAGCAGCAGCAGGAATAAAAAGGTATCATTTATCCCTGAGCCAGGAAGATCCCACATGACGCAGAGCAACTAAGCCTGGGGACCACAGCAACTGAACCCGGGCTCTAGAGCTAGCGAGCCGCAATGAGAACTACTGAGCGCTGCAACTAGGGAGTAGCCCCCGCTCACCACAACTAGACGAAAGCCTGCACACAGCAATGAAAACCCAGCGCAGCCCAAAATAAATAACTAAATAAAATATTTTTAAAAGGTATAATTTCCCCATAAACAAGACTGGCTGTTAAGTAATCAGGCTAAGTTAAAAAACATAAAAATGTATAAGAAGGGTACTTGCCGTATCAGTCGTTAAAACTTAAAAGTGTTCATAATTAAAACTGTGGTACTGATGCATGAATAGACAAAAAGACTAAGCAAACAGAATAGAAAATGCAGAAATAAAATTAAATGCATACGGAAATTTAGCATATAATAAAGGTGGCATCTTACATCATTGCAGCAAAGATGAAATTTTTAATAAACGTTGCTGGGACAACTGGGTAGCTATCTGGAAAAAGCTATATGTCACATCATACATGAGAATAAACTCCAAATGGATCAAGAACCTAAATATAAAATATGAAACTACATAACTGTTGCAAGAAAACATGAGTAAATTTTCCTTTAACCTCAGTGTAAGGTTTTCTATTATTTAAAATCAAAAGCAATAATAAATGAACAAATCTGACATGTAAACAACTGTAGGTAAAACAATTGTATGCAAAAAATGCCATAACCAAAACTAAAAGGCAACTCACAACTATGAGAAAATTCTTATAACATACATCACAGATAAAAGGGCAATATCCTAATACATAAAAAAAACTCTTCAAAATTGAGGGACAAATCCAACAGGAAGATGGAAAAGAGATATAAACAGACATAAATATATCTGTTTAAACATAAAAAATTAAAAATTTTAAACTAACTCATAAATAGAGAATTCACTTAAAGAGACTCTTTATGGACAAATCGAGGACAATTTGAGCAACAAAATGATGGCAATGGATTAGAACACATAGAATGAAATAAACATCCATGAGCCCATACTGATAAAAGTGAATAACTGAGAAGAGAGAAATAATGGGAGAAGAGTGATGGGAGAAGATAGAAAGGTTTTCCTTAGAATAGAATTCCAATTAATAAATGTAGAAGAAATGATGGAAATATAAAAGCACTGTTTGACAAATGGTAGGGTAATTCTTGTTGCTGGCAAGAAAGTACTGAGAGGAGAATATTTACAGAAGTCTCAAAAAAATCTCCCCCACAAGATACTTTTTCATTACTAAGAGAAAGAAAGTAACTACAGTGGGGAAATCCAGGAACTATTATTTGATAAACAGTAATTGAAGTTAACATCACCAGTAACAAGACATATAACATTATGAACCTTTAGATATGATACACTGAGATGAATGCAACATCAGTTCTGTGATACTCTTGCCAAAATGCGTAACACTGATTTAATCAGAAAAAAATGTCAGACAAACCCAATTCGAGGTATGTTTATAGAACGGCTGACCAGTATTCTTCAAAACTTTCAGTGACTTTAGGTGAAAGGCAAGGACTTAGAAGCTATCCAGATTAAAGGGAGATGACAATTAAATGCAATGCATAATCCTAAATTAGATCTTTGCCCAGAAAAGGGTGACCGGTAGGACAATTAATGAAATTTGAATAAAGTCTGCAGATTAGTTAATAGTATGTAAACTTCCTGGTTTTGATGATTATATCCACAAAGGTCTGTATAGGAAAGTTATAGTTTTTCCACTAGTCATATACAGATGTGAGAGTTGGACCATAAAGACGGCTGAGCACCAAAGAATTGATGCTTTCGAATTGTAGTGCTAGAGAATATTCTTGAGAGTCCTTTGGACTGCAGGGAGCTTCAAACTAGTCGATCGTAAAGAAAATCAACCCTGAATACTTACTTATTGGAAGGACTGTTGCTGACGCTGAAGCTCCAATACTTTGGCCACCTGATGCAAAGAGCCAACTCACTGGAAAAGACCCTCATGCCGGGAAAGACTGAAGGCAAAAGGAGAAGAGGGTGGCAGAGAATGAGATGGTTAGATAGTGTCACCAACTCAGTGAATTTGAGCACATTCCAGAAGATAGTAGAGGACAAAGGAGTCTGGTGTGCTACAGCCCATGAGGTGGCAAAGAGTCAGACTAGACTTAGCAAATGGACAACAACAATATGCAACACAAAAACACCTGAGGAAGCTGAGTGAAGAGAATTCTTTGTACTATTTTTACAACTTTAAAAAACAATAAGCTTGAAATTATTTCAAAATGAAAAGAGAAAAATAGAACTTTGTTCAAATAATTATTATCCTTCAAAATACTGTCTCTGAAATGTTATTTATTGTAAAGTTGTGAAAACAGTTTTTGACTTTTTCTTTTGAAAGCGCTTTCTGTATCAGTATAATGTGACACAAGAAAAGCAGTTTCTTGCAATATTTAAAAAAAAACTATTATGGCAAATTTCAAACAAAAAAGTGGAGGGGATAACCTGTTTATTTCCATCATGACCTCTTATATATCCATTACCCAATTTTAACAATAAGTATCCTCATTATATTCACAATATATATTGATTTATTTGGGTTCTTTCTGGAATAATTTAAAGCAAGTCCAAGATGACATTTTATGGTAAAGATTCTTTTTCTTTAAACATATCCACCTTAACATTATTACATCTACTAATATTAATTCCTGAAAATGATCAAATTCCCAGGCTTAATTCAAATTTTGGTGTCTTGAATCAGTTGGTTTGAATCAAAATCATGAGGCACATATTTGATTATGTCTCTTAAGACTTACTTTTTGATAGCCCACCTTCCCCTTACACCCTTCTTTTTAAATTTATTTAATTTGTTGGGGAAGTTAGGTTATTTGTCCTATGAAACCTGATGATTTCTTCTTGGTGTTCGGTCAGTTTTTTTAAGCGTATTTTTCTATCACCTATATTTCATATAAATTGCTGGTTAGGTCTAAGCCTTAATCAGATTTGAGTTGAATTTGAAAGAATCATGAATACTTAAAGAAGGTGCTTTGTAGTTCTTACTTGATCACATCAAGATATATCTCATTTTTAATGGTACTAAGATTGACTGAGGGACTTCTCTGGTGGTCCAGGGTCTGAGACACCACACTTCCAGTGGAAGGGGCCCAGGTTTGACTCCTGGTCAGAGAACTAGATCCCACATGCTGCAATAAGACCCAGTGAAGGGAGGTTCAAATGGTATCTGGCCTATTCCATCTATCTTTTTTGAAAGTAGATGTTATAAACAAACAACTCAATCGAAAAGTGGCTTAAGAGTCCGCCTTGCATGGTAGGGGATGAGAGTTTGCTCCCTGGTCAGGGAACTTTGAGCCCACATGCTGTGGAGCTACTAAGCCCCTGTGCCACAACTACTGAGCCCATGTGCCACAACTGAGACCCGATACAGCCGAGTAGGTGGATAAATATTTTTTTAAGTCTACAAATAATAAATGCTGGGGAGGATGTAGAGAAAAAGCAACCCTCCTACACTGTTGGTAGAAATGTAAATTGGTGGAGAGTTTGGAGGTTTCTTTAAAAATTAAAAATAGAACTACCATATGATCCAGCAATCTTACTCCTGAGCATATATCCAGAGAAAATCATAATTTGAAAAGATTCATGCACCCCAATATTCATTGCAGCACTACTTTCAGTACCCAAGACATGAAAGCAACCTGTCCATTGACAGATGAATGGATAAAGATATATATATATATAAGTATATATATAAATACACCTTGGAGAAGAAAATGGGATGGCAAAGAGTTGTACACAACTTAGTGACTAAACATACATATATATGTATGTATGTAGGTATATATATATACACACACATACACAGTGGACACAACTCTGTAAAGCAATTGTCCTTCAATTAAAAAATAAAATTAAAAACAAAGAATGGAATAGTGCTATTTGCAATAATATGGATGGACTCAGAGGTTATCATACTAAATGAAGTAAGCTAGATGAAGAAAGATAAATATATAATATCGTTTATATGTGGAATCTAAAAAATGAGATTAATACAAATAAACTTATTTGTAAAACAGAAATAGACTCACAGTCTTGTAGTCTGGTAATTCATAGCTCCAGAGGGAAAAGGTGGAGGATAAATTGGGAGTTTGGGATTAAAACTATACTCAATAGCTTATAAAAACCTATAATGGAAGAGACTGTAAAAAATGAATTTTATATATAGATAGATAACTGAATCACTTTGTTGTACACCTGAAACTAACACAATGTTATAAATCAACTATATTTCAATAAATTTTTTTTACAAAGCCAATGTTATAAGATTTCCCTGGTGGGCCAGTGGTGAAGAATCCACCTGCCAATGCAAGGGACATGCCACCGGATCAATCTCTGGTCCAGGGTGATTCCACAGTAAGCTGAGCAATTATGGTCCTGTACCACAACTATGGAAGCCCACGAGCCCTAGAGGCCCTGCTTGAGTAGCCCCACTCTTGGCAACTGGAGAAAGCCCAAGCAGCAACGAATATCCAACGCAGCCAAAAATATAAATAAAATTTTAAAGCAGATAGTATATATGCTCAGCTCTCTCAACAGCAGACAAGGTCAAGTCTTGAAATCTAGACCAGGGGTAGAAATCTTAATAACGTTTTTCAATTGCTTTTCCTAACATAGAATTGTGGTTGAAGGTTCACATCAAACTTTCATCACAAAGTATTATGGGAAAAAAAGTTTTATGAGGAAACTAATTTTAAAAATGCAAAATGCAAATAAGTCTCAAAGTGATCTCAGAAAGTATCACCACGATTTGAAACCAAGTATTCAAAAGCAGAGACATTACTTTGCCAACAAAGGTCCGTCTAGTCAAGGCTATGGTTTTTCCAGTAGTCACTTATGGATGTGAGAGTTGGACTGTGAAGAAAGCTGACCGCCGAAGAATTGATGCTTTTGAACTGTGGTGCTGGAGAAGACTCTTGAGAGTCCCTTGGACTGATCCAATCAGTCCATTCTAAAGGAGATCAGTTCTGGGTGTTCTTTGGAAGGAATGATGCTAAAGCTGAAACTCCAGTACTTTGGCCACCTGCTGGGAAGAGTTGACTCATTGGAAAAGACTCTGATGCTGGGAGGGATTGGGGGCAGGAGCAGAACGGGACGACAGGGGATGAGATGGCTGGATGGTATCACCGACTCGATGGACGTGAGTCTGAGTGAACTGTGGGATTTGGTGATGGACAGGGAAGGCCTGGCGTGCTGCAGTTCATAAGGTCGCAAAGAGTCTGACACGACTGAGCGACTGAACTGAACTGAGACAGATTTGGGGGAGGAGGCAATGGCACCCCACTCCAGTACTCTTGCCTGGAAAATCCCATGGACCGAGGGGCCTGGTAGGCTGCAGTCCATGGGGTCGCTAAGAGTCGGACACGACTGAGCGTCTTCACTTTCACTTTTCACTTTCCGCTTTCATGCATTGGAGAAGGAAATGGCAACCCACTCCAGTGTTCTTGCCTGGAGAATACCAGAGACGGGGGAGCCTCGTGGGCTGCCCTCTATGGGGTCGCACAGAGTCGGACACGACTGAAGCGACTTAGCAGTAGCAGCAGCAGTAGACAGATTTGGGAGTTTTGACTATTAAGATTTATAGAAACATCTGAGTTAAAAAAGATTACTTAGGGAACTTCCCTGGTGGTCCAGTGGTTAAGAATCTGCCTTCCAGTGCAGGGGACAAGGTTTGAATAGAGAACTAAGATCCCACATGTCTCAGGGCTACTGAACCAGCGCCCTTTAACCTGAGAGTCCCCATGCCACAACTAAGACCCGCACAGCCAAAAATAAATATGTAATTAAATAAATTAATTTAAAAAGATTAGCAGAGAAATAAGCATTATTAAAAAACGGACACCGTTGTCTCAGGGAGGCGTGAACTCATTATAAATTCCATCTGTGAATAAATTACTTCAATAACATGACAACAAGTGCTGAAGAAAAGTTGAGTGCTGACTGAAACCATTCAAAATTAAAAATCTACTAATTATGAAGACGATTCCAGTTTTTTCTGTTCCATCTAAATCCACTTGGAAAATATATAAAGGGACTAAAGTCAATAAAAGCTTATGTGGTGACTGAAAATCTTCAAAAGGACTGACGCTTAAGAAGGAATCTGAAATTCGAACGTCAGGTGGGCGGTTGGTTCCGAGGCGCGGAGGGTCAGAGCTTCTGCGGCCGGCGTTGCTAGGCCCAAGCCACCACAAAGCCTCCTTGGGGGCGGGGCCTCTTGACGTCACAGAGACGCTCCGCCCCTTACGTCGTACACTAGGGAGGCCAGAAGGTTTCTGGCGGGGCCGGCGCCATTTTGCCGGAGCCCGTGACCGAGTGGGAGTGGAGTGGAGCGGCCGTTGTTGCCGACTCTTTCCTCCTCCCCACGGTCCAGTCAGCGGGTTGATTAGGCCATCGGCCCTCAAGCCGAGACTTGTCTCTTATTTAGTTCTGGGGAGCTCCTGGCCGACATGAGTGATGTAGAGGAGAACAACTTCGAGGGCAGAGTGAGTACAAAGCCGCGGGAGCCGTCTTCGGCGGCGGCCCCGATGCTCGGGGTTTCATGGGGACGAGCGCGGTCGGGCGGGGTTGCGGGGAGTCCTGCGGGGGCCCGCTGGGAGCAGCCTCTGGAGCCATCGAGGTCGCTTCTTCACATCCCAAGATGGCTTCTGGGTTACACTCTTGCCCCAAATATCACGGATCACCCCCCTTCCCCCCTTTTTTGGAGACTGACTGATAGCCGGACTCCTGGGTCCGATTCCCACCCCCCCGCGGGGCACCTTGCGTTCTCCCCACCCCGAGGCTTCCTTATCGCTGTTCCAAGGTGTGGGTCCCCGTCGCGGTGGGGCGGGAGGAGACGGCAGGGAGTCCCCCTCCGGCCGGATAGTGGTAGGTGCTTCCTGCGGTGGCGTTTCTGGCGACCCCGAGCATTGTAGAGGGTCTCGGGGTCGAAAGTGCGCGGGGCTGCTGTCCGGGCGGGGAGAAGCTGGCGCGGGACTAGCTGGGGCCTGTGTCTCCTTGGCTCTCTATTGCAGTGAGCGGCCGCGTCTCTGTTGGAACCGGCGGCGTTGCGTCTATAAAGGCGAAAGCCTTGAGGTTGAAGGTGGGACGAGCCTAATGAAGTGGTTAGTCAACGACCGCACCGACCCTTAAGCGTTCTTAAGACGAGAGCTGTGAGGGGAAAACTACGCAAGGAGCCCTTCTCCTTTAATGTCCCTTCTGCTTTCTTTTCACTTCAAAATGAATGTGGAAATGCTACAACGCCTTATTTTTCTAATTCCTTAATGTTGGGCTTTTTTTTTTCTTTCTTTCTTCTTTATATCTCAACTTCCAATGCTTTTCCTCCTATGACCTTTAATCTAAACACTCACCACTCCTTTACAGGTTTTTACGGTAAAAAACAAAAAGGACTCTTCTGTCTTAATCTTACATAACTGAACAAATTTCATTGCTCAGTATTTTTACAATAGTTTGTGCTATTCTCTTACTCAAAAAGGTTACCTGAAAATTCCAGCCCCTCTCTCTCCCATTTCTCTTCTCGACCCATCCTCCAGCAAAGAGGGCTCGAAGTTTTTCAGTATTTTGGGTAATGAATATAAACATCACAAAGATACCTAATCCTCAGCATAAAGATACTAGGACGTTTAGCAGTGATTGGGTTATATTTCGGAAGTTACTAACCATGTAGTGAAAATTGATGGAAGTGAGATAGTGTAAAACCCTGTAAAGAAAACAATCCCCAGGCAGCATTTTCTGTGTTGGCATTCTGGTCACTAGGGGAAACGCATCAAAAACACTTTAGGTGTGTGCTGGAAGGAATGTTTTGTCTTTTTTTAGACGCTCATAAGTCTCTGGAAACAGATAAGCCAGAAGAAATTCGATTTAGACTTTTTTTCTTTTTGAGTTTAAGACAAAAAAGCTATCTTGAATGCCTTTAAGATTGGTTTTTCTCTGTTAAAATTTGAAGCCTGTAGATATCAATGAATTACCTGCTCATTTTTTAGGGTGAGGTATTGGTGGTCCCAACAAAACTTAAAAAAAAAATCATGTAATACTTGGTAATAGGTAGTCGTAAGCTGCTTCTTGTTTTGAAAATATTAGCTAATAATGGGAAGAAATTTCACTGTCAGTTAAGTACAATTTTGGGGAGTTAAATGTTTGTTTTGGTTTGTGGGAAATTGAAGAGAACTACTTTGGGGACCTTATTTTCCTTTGAGGTCTTACGTTTTTTTTTTTTGGGGGGGGGTCATCAAATTGAGAAAGTTGGCAAGTTCTAGGTAATTGTTACCTTACCCAGCTAAGAAAGTAATATATGTAAGAATCCTACCCAATTTTAAGCTAAAATGCATGTAGGCATTAGCTATATATTTTAATAGGAAAAGGCATTTTTACCTTTTCCTCCTCTTTTACAGTGTTCGTGGTCATAGGAAATACTTTTTCACATCTGATACCCAAGTGAATGAACTCAGTATGTTCACCAGTTACCTTTTGTTTTTGTTTGTTTGTTTTTTTTTTTGGTAGGTTGAGGTAATTTTGTTCATAATTGGAAGAATTAGAAGAGTGGGAGACAGTTTTCTGATGATGTGCTTTTTTTGTTGTTGTTCTCTTAAAGCAGTTTCATATTCAGCATTGCTTTTAGTTTTTAAACTATAGTGCCCTTGGTTTTATAAAATAAAATTGTTGTGTTATCTTTGTACGTAAGTGTAATAACATTTTAGAGAGTCTCAGAAAAGGATTTTTAAATGGTGTTTCTGAAATGTTTTAAGTAGTCGTTATACTTCAAACTTTTTGATTAAAACAAAGAAAAAAACATCAATAGGTCAGTGTTAAGATTTCATTTCGTTTATGTAAGGCATAAACAACATATGTTAACCATATCTTATTGAAAAGATATTTAAAATTAGAGAGTGACTCTTTGAAAACTTTGAAACATATTAAAGAAACAGGATTGATACTAATAGTTCCTACTTTTGTAGCATTTTACAATCTCTCCCCTCACCATCTTTGACATATTTTCTAATTTACAATGGCTGGAGAACTCTTACCATTTTAGAAATTAAAAACTGATACCCAAAAGACAATGCAGCTGGGAATCTGAGATTTGCAAGTCCCAATCCATTGCTTATTGCATGCAAAAAATATGCTATGTATATATTTTGATTACTTTTCTTAAAAGAGCACACACTCCATGTCGGTGTCTTAGAGCTGTTAATTGAGCACACACTCCATGTCAGTGTCTCAGAGCTGTTAATTGAGTTTGCTAAAAACAATTACAAGAACTTAATTTTCCATTATAGATAATTATCTCTTGAGTTTCCTACAACATAAAAGAGCTTTACAAAGGAAAATATAGTTTGCTGAATTTTTGTTAAAAGTCACCCTAGCGGTTAATCAGTCATATTCCCTTCGAAAGTATCAAGCATCTCTTAACTTTTTTGTAAAGACCAGATGTTCTCAAAGGAGAGAATTTGGAGTCTGATTTGTGATAACTGATAGCTCAAATCTGGGTAAAAGTCAGAATATAATCAACTGTATGATAGAATTAATAAGAAACTCAGAAAATGAAGTTGAATGATTTTGTGAGCCCAGAGGAAAGGAAAAGTTATTTAGTATGTAAAACTTTTTAACGCTGCATATTATAATAAGGGAAATACAAATATTGCTTGTAAGAATGAGACAATGGGGAGCTTGCTAGACTACATAGGCTTGACAGTGTAGTCAGATAGTGGAGGAGTTTGATTTCTAGATTTAGGAATTTGGACTTAATCCAATATGTGGTAAGGAGCCATCGATAGATTCTTAAGAGAGTAGCATAATGAAAGGAATTTGTTTCTTTAGAACAGAAAATAGTAGAGGAAAGCAGGGCACACTTAAAACATTTAAGGAAGGAGCTTATGAAAAGTCTTATCTAAACTGGACAGCAGTGGGATGTAAAGAATGAGCAAGAGGATTTCAGGGGATCTAGAAGAATAGCAATATTTATTAAAAATAAGTCCATTTGCTTGGTATGTGCATCAAGGTAACAGAATTTTAAGTGGAACTATCTTTATTTGAAGTTAGGAGTGAGATTGGCACTTGAGCTGACTTTTTTGCATGTCATCTTCATAAAAATAGTTTGCTGTGTACAACTTCAACTAAAATTAGGATTTCAATCTCAGAAAATTTTAGTATCCTTGGTAGAAATTAAGGGGAATGGAAATTAATATTTTCTTGTTATTTTACTTATTCCCCTCTTTAAATTTGAAATTTTAAAAATAAAAAAAAAATTTTTTAATGAAAACAGTGGCCCTGAGTTTTTAATCTAGATTAAGGATTCTTTATCGTGTAGGAGGCTATCTTATAATTCCATGATTGTGTATACTTGGTAGAATTGCTAAAGAGGAAGGATACTACTTATTTTGGCATCCTGTTTTGAGAGCTTGTTCTGGCTTCTTGAGTAGCTGGGATATTTTAAAGAGACCCTAGTATTCCCATTCTTAATATATGAGATGATTAACTGGATAATAAAAGTGAAGAGCAAAACACAAATTCATCATCAGTTTGGAATTTAAATTTGTGTAAGATATTTTGTTAAAGAATGTCAAAAATAGGTTTTTTGGTTTTGTTTTTTCTTACTTGAAACCTGTTTTGTAATAATAAAGTAGAGTCGCTCCTCCTAGTATTCCCATTCTTAATATATGAGATGATTAACTGGATAATAAAAGTGAAGAGCAAAACACAAATTCATCATCAGTTTGGAATTTAAATTTGTGTAAGATATTTTGTTAAAGAATGTCAAAAATAGGTTTTTTGGTTTTGTTTTTTCTTACTTGAAACCTGTTTTGTAATAATAAAGTAGAGTCGCTCCGTCGTGTCTGACTCTTTGCGACCCCATAGACTGTAGCCTACCAGGCTCCTCTGTCCATGAGATTTTCCAGGCAATAGTACTGGAGTGGATTGCCATTTCCTTCTCCAGGGGATCTTCCCAACCCAGGGCTCGAACCCAGGTCTTCGGCATTGTAGACAGACGCTTTTACCATCTGAGCCACTAGGGAAGTCAATAAGGGTGATGACTATGCCATTAAAAACCCAGCTTGGCTGCTAGTTTCTTTTTTTAAAAAAAACCCTCTTGTCTTTTTTTTTTTTAATGAATACAGATAAAATTGAAATACCTATTTTATAGATAAGAATGTTGGCAGGTTAGGTTTAAATTAAAAAAAAAAAATCTTAGTCCAACTTCTTCAGCAGTTTAATTTCACATATCTCATCACGTCAACCAGTTGCAAAAGAGTAAGGCTTCCGTTTTTTTAGTACGAATATTGTTAAACTTAGGGACTAGTCTGTGTCTCCTGAGTTTAATTTTTTTCCTGAAGTAATATGTATCCAATTTTAATACTTGTTCTCCCCATCCATTTATTTAAGCAGATAATTTGTAAAACTTCAGGAAATGTTTTAACATTCAAATTTTTATATTTGAGATTCTTTCGCTGAAGGGTGCTCATTTGCTCAATCTAAGCAGAAGGTGAGATTTTTAAAAGGAACAGTACAACCAGTTGTACTCAGGATGCCTAACTGTACTTCTACAGATTTGCCATAGTTACTACTTATAATTTGTACCATTCCTAAAATGAGTATAAAGAGTCTTGGGACCTGAAAGACTGTGAAGGGATTTTAATATTTAGAGATGAGTCATTTTTAAAAATAGAGATAAACTTTGTTTATGGACTTAATTTTGTAAATGAACTGAAGTTATGTCCTTATGGTGTAGTGTGTAATATACAAGTGTAAAAATGGGCTTGAGTAATCAGCATAAGTTTTTTCAGTTCAGTTTAGTCGCTCAGTTGTGTCCAACTCTTTGTGTCCCCATGAAACGCAGCACGCCAGGCCTCCCTGTCCATCACCATCTCCTCCCTGTCCATCACCATCTCCCAGAGTTCACTCAGACTCACGTCCATCGAGTCAGTGATGCCATCCAGCCATCTCATCCTCTGTTGGCCCCTTCCCCTCCTGCCCCCAGTCCCTCTCAGCAGAGCTTGTAAATACTTTGAAAACCTCTTGATAGCATCAATGGGTGCTCAGTCATCGTGTAACTAACGCTGAGACCCCTCCCCTTTGGGTATAAAAGGTATATATCCTCAAGCTGAGTGAGTTAATACTTAATGTTGACACATCCTAACCAGTTTAGTTGGATAGATGTGAAGATGAGAAAATGGTAATGATTGGATGGGGAATCAGTAAACACTGTAAAAAGAAAAAAATTGAGAAGGAAATAAAGAAAATGTGATTTCCCCTCCTTCCTTTAAGTTACTGCCATAACGTAGTTCTGTATGATCTTTATTGTCTCATGATTTTCACCAAAGTGTGAGAGACTAGGCCTGAACAGTCTGAGGCAGAAGAAAAGTTAAGTTTTTTCCTTGAAACTAAGGCCCTATAGTCTTACTCAAGATTTGTAAATACTCCGTAACGCTAAAAGATGAGAACATAAGTAGGAAATTTTGTAATGGGTTCTTAGTGGTTTGTTTTAATATAACTAAACTACTTTAGTCCTTTTACATTTATTTTCTATACCTTTGAAGTTGCCACTTATGCACTAGCTTTTTGGACAACTGATCATAGCGTATAAACTGACTAGTTTATGAATTGCGTTTAAAGTTAAAGAAGGAAATTTCCTGGTGGTCCAGTGGTTAGGAATCCATGTTTCACAGGGATCAACGGTTTGATCCCTGGTCAGGGAACTAAGATCCCACAAGCCACATGGCATGGCCTAAATAAAATTTGTACGAAAGATTTGTAAATTTTACAGGTAATTTCTCTGTGTGACATGAGTTTAAGTTTAACTGCCAGTTCTTTAATAATTTGTCTAACACATTGCCAAAATTATTCCAAACTTTAGAGACTATAAAGACATACAAGTTAGAATATCTGTGAGCCTTTGTTGATACCAAAACCACTTTAATCTCACTTAAAATGCAGCATACTGGACTTTAAAAGAAGGGAAATTATTTTGAAATAGCTAATATTTTGAGCAGTTGGTATTTTCTTCTTAAGATATTGCTCTAATACTAGTTATGGATTAAAAAGTGAAAATATTTTTTTATAAGCTTAAGGATCTGTAAAAGAAACAGCTTAATACTCAAAAGGAAGGAAGCAGAACTGCTATAAACTGAAAGACTGAGATACATGAATTGAATAAACATAGACTGTTGTCTACAAGTCCTAAAGAATGAAGTTCTTAGAACAATAAATATAAGTTATTTGGGTAATTTAAATCCCTCCCACCCCCACGTATAGTTAACTAAACGCGCTAGTACGTTTCTGTGAAAATCTCTCAATTTTACAAAGTAGTAGGGAAATATATTTTGAGAATCTGTTTTAAAAACTTAGGCTATATTCATATAGACTTGAACTTCTGTAAACTTGGCACTGTTACTTGGCATTTGCCTTGAAATTTGCCTTGTCATAATATTAGAATGGGTTATAGCATAACGTTTTTACTGGTTTATTTTAATGGGCTTTAAGTATTAAGCATACATATGGTTGGAATTTGTTTTCCATCTATAATATACTAGCTGTATTAAAAAACACTGCAGTTATTTGCTGTAGGATTTTTTCATGTTCTGCAACCACATGTGCATATTTAATAACCTTTTTTCCTGATTAAAAAGTAGTACATGGTTATATTTTTACACATAGATAATTCTTAGATTGAGTATATGGTCATGGTATACTTATACATAGACAATTCTTAGACTGCTCGTATGGGATACACTATAGTAGTTTCTTAGAAATCGTAGCTAGCTCCTTTTTAATTTTTGGCTCTGTACTCCAGCTACCACTAGAGGCATCTTGTTAATAAAGACTAGTTTAAAAAAAACAAACACTAAGCAGGTTGTGCTGTGAGAACTTTCTGCCCAGCTCCTGGTTTATAGTAGGTAAGGTAGACTAGAAGCCTACTTAAAATATATTTCTATTAAAATTTGTGATATGACTTGGTTGAGTCATTAATCTGCCCATTTCAAGTAGGCACTGTATTGGTTGGTGGGTCCAGATGCAGGTTACTTAGGAATTGGCAGAACTTCTTGACAGATTTAAGAGCAGGTTAAGCAGTCTCTAGTGAAACAGGACAGATAAAACCCTTCTCAATGTTTATTTTTCTCTTTGCAATTTCGATTCCTTTTCCAGATTCTGAATAGTTGTATGAATTTCTTTGGGAAAAGTTGATATTACCATTTCATAATGAAGATAGTCAAAGATGGAAAAGAATAATCTAGCATTTGTTCACAAAGGGCTTATTATAGTCTTAATTTCTAATGCACAGTGAAGAGTAAAAGTTTTTTATGCTCTATAGTTTTATTTTTTAGTTTAAGTTTACTGACAGTTGTTGATTTACCTTTTTAGCTAGATGTTTCTAAATTGTTTTTGGAAGTTAAAATGACTGACATCTTTATAAGTTAAAGGGGGAGTTATGAGCATTCTTTCTTAACCTTGAATGATTCCATGAAAAAAATAGATGCATTTTGAGGTTTCCCTGATATAAAAATTGAAGGGTAGGTAATAGAGGAGGTTAGGTATTTGTGACACCTTGGATAATAAAAACCAAAAGATATTCTGTCATATCTTAGCTTTTGCTAAAAAAGCAAAAGGAAAATTGTACATTTTCCAGTGGGTTGCTATCCCAGAAATGATATTTAAAATTTAAATTGTTACTGAGTTACCTTGTTAACATTAATACCTAAAAGGTGGTTACTTTCAACACTATTGAATAATTTTCTATTATTGTTTTTATGATGAAAGTGAAAGTGAAGTTGCTCAGTTGTGTCCTACTCTTTGCGACCCCATGGACAGTAGCCTACCGGGTTCTACTGTCCATGGGGTTTTCCAGGCAAGAATACTGGAGTGGGTTGCCGTTTCCTTCTCCAGGAGATCTTCCCGACCCAGGGATTGAACCCGGGTCTCCCTCATTGTAGGCAGACGCTTATTTCTGTCTTAAAAATTAAAGGTTTTAAGAGTATCAGAGCACACAGAACACAAAGTTTTTTGTGTATATAACAAGGGCTGTAGTGATGTTTGTAGATTTATACCAAGGGATCTGTTTATATAAGGGAAAGCCAAAAGAAAGGAGGGGGGGTATATTTTTACCTAATGAAATATAGGTAATGAACTGGCCTATGAGACTTCAATTACAAATGAGTGGCCATACTTTTGTCTTTAGTCCTGAATATGCTGCTTTTACCATTTCAGTGAATGAAAAAACCTAAATTGCTATGCCTGTTCCAGGCATCTGTCCAGAAATTTAGAAAGTGTCTGAGATGTGGTGAAAGACTTTCTGTAGGTAAATAAATGGAGAAGGTGGATGTTGAACAGAAGGGTAGCTATGTATTTCAGTTTGTTTTTATCTGGGAAAAAAAAAAAAAAAAAAGGCCTGGTAGCATCAATAGTACCGTTTTTGAAAAATAAGCCTGAAGGAAAACTTCGAGGAAGTTGTATGATAATCTTAATGACATAAATGAAAACTGGTGGAAAATGGGTTTGTTTTCACTAATAATCAAGGGTTAAGTGGACAGAGAAACCAAACTGTCCATCCTACTTTGGTCATAAGTTCTTCATATGTCTATCAAAATTTTAAAAGCAGGCTTCTAATAAGTTCTAAATGATTTGGAAAGTTTTTATTTATATCCAATTTTTTTAGAAGCCAGTCAGATTTCTGAGAAATTATATAGTCACTGAAGGGAATATAAGTATGCATAACTATATAAAATATGCAAAAACTATGAAAAAGGTAGGATAAACAATAAAGACCATGATACTAATTTACAGCTACTAGGAAGTTAAAAGCCAAAGGGGAAATTTTTAAAATTTTATATTTCTCCCCACCCCCCTTTCTTTTTTTTTTAGTATGCTTGTTTTATTTCAGATTGTATCTTTCTGGTTAAAGTCAGAGTAAGCAAAGATAGTGGTCAAACAATCAGGAAATGTTAGTAATTTACTAATTGTGTTTTACTTCTCTGAACCTCAGCATGTGTCCTATAATAGGTGAGTTTAGATAGGTGTGTTCAGATATTCCAGCCTGTGATGCTTTGCTTTAACTATATCTTGGTATCTTAGCTCGGCTTAGGGAAAGCTTATTTTGAGATCATTGGGAATCTTCAGGTTATAAATTAGTGAAAACTTAAGACATAGGTATGGGGGGATTACAGTTAATGTTAGATTATGCTTGGATTAAGTATTTATATTAAAACTGCTCACATTTTAGGAACTAGGATGAAACTTGGGAGGAGGGTGAACAGTATGGTAAAAAACATTTAGAGAAATTCAGTAAATTCTCTTTAATTGTTAGAAACTAGAGTTTTGAACAGTTTTAAAGATTATAAAATTGTTTTTTTGATAAACTAGTTATTTGCACTTTACCTGCTGGCTTTTCCATTTGGTAGATAACATTCTGAACTCCAGCAGAGTTTTATAATCCCCACGTGCTTAAATATACTAAATGTTCTTTTTCCATTAAGGTTAATGTTCGTGAAGAAATTGAAGAGTTTTTTCCAAGAATGTGGAAGATAAATCAAGATAAAAGAAGGCTAATGAAAAGTATTAAAGATCAGAAAATTAAAATTGAATGGGGGAAAAAATTGAACAGAAGATTGGTCAGATAGAAGCACTTGAATATTTTTTTAAGGCTATTTTGAATTGTTTTGGGGAAGAATACACGAAGTATGAAAAATGAAAAACTCAATGAAGAATGAAGAGAAGTAGAAAGCAAGAGTGAAGTAGAATTAAAAGAATCTGGAAGAATGAATGGGTCCTAGGTTAAGTAAATGTATGGTTTATGTTCCAGTGTCTGTATGATCAAGTTGTAGATGAATTTGCATGATTACTTAGTTAATAGAGAATTGGTGATCTGGTTCAAGTAGGGAATTATTGAGGACAGTTAGCAATATTAACAATGGGTTATTAATGAGCTGAAATTTTTTCTGGAGGGTGTTGCCTAACCATTTGTTTTTCAGGAGCAATCAATATAAATAATTACGGTACTTTAAATGTTAGGTGTTAGGCATCTATGTGACCAGTGCCATTTGTAATACTGTCTTCTTTGTTAGGAGTCTCGCTCTCAGTCAAAATCTCCAACGGGAACTCCTGCTCGTGTAAAATCGGAGAGCAGGTCAGGATCTCGTAGTCCGTCAAGGGTTTCCAAACACTCTGAATCCCATTCTCGATCAAGATCAAAATCCAGGTAAGTGTTTAAAATAATATGTGAGTATGTTTAAAATGCTTTTCTTGGATTTTTCTGGCCAAAGTGGTTTTTACCAAATCCCTCATTTTTGTTGCGATTTTTTTTCTGGAAATTTTGCTCAAAATCATAAACTTTTTTTTTTTAACAATGGAGTTTAGAAATCAATGGTATGTTACAGATATAAAGACTTAGATAAGGTAGAATAATTTGTTAGCTCTATTAATCTAGAGCTGTTACTCATTAATACAAATTAAATATGTATTGATTGATTTAAATGTGCTTGGCATTTGAGAGTTATTGATTGATACTATTTCAGCAATATTTGCGCAACAAAAAGATAATTTTATCCATTGGAGACTTGGCATACAATTTAATGCAGAAAAGGTTGATATATGCACGTGGTACTGGTTATGAGAATGATTTGAGAAGCTTTTTCAAGTTTCACATTACAGCTGCATTCTTTAACTGAAGATTTTGACTCATTAGGTCCAGGGTGGAACTCTGATGGTCTGATCAGATAAATTGTTGGAAAGTAGTGCTGGAGTGATTCAGAGTTCTAGCCACTTCCCCTGATTACAACAAAGACTAATGTGCCATTGCAGGGTTCACTGTTTCGGAGATCTCAGGTGTACTGTTGTGGAATGGTGGGAGGAACAGTTAAACAACCTGGACAGTTATCTTTATTTTGATAAGTCATTGTAATTTCTTGATTAAAAGACATAATTTATGTCTCTGAATAGAGTACACTTGCAAGGGGACATGAAACAAGAATCGAAGGCTGTACTTTTCTTGTAGTCTACAGTTCTTTTTCTCTGTTGTATCCAGGATCCAGCCTGGTGCTTGATTTGCCAGCCACTCTACATATTTAACTGAATCCACATGTGCAGAATTGTGCTCCATAGAGTTTGGGTGTGGAAGCAGAAGTGAGCAAATTTTCATTTTAGGACTTTTGTGGTTGCTACTCTCAGCCTAGAGTATTCTTCCCTCATGATATTCTCAAATCATCACTTGATTCAGTTTTATGCTCCTGTATCACTGGAGAACATTAAATACCAGTGCACACACACTATTCCCTTACTCCTTTTTTTTTTTTTTCCTGATATTTATCACTCTCTGACTTAGAGAAAGGATAGGCACTCATGTCACTTTTCATTACTTTAGTCCTCCTTCAGTATCTGTTGGCAAGGGGCAGGATTAGTTCTGCTGTGGATACCAAATTCTTAGGTGCTCATGGGTGCATGCTGAATCATTTCAGTCTTGTCTGACTCTTGTCAACCCTATGGACTGTAGCCCACCAGGCTCCTCTGTCCGTGGGATTCTCCAGGCAAGAATACTGGAGTGGGTTGCCATTTCCTCCACCAAGGGAGCTTCCAGACCCAGGGAGTGAACCCTTGTCTCTTGAGTCTCCTGCGTGTGTTCTTCACCACTAGCACCACCTGGGAAACCCCTCTCAGAGGCTCAAGTCCCTTATGTAAAATGGCATAGTGCAGTCAGCCCTCCATACCTAGGACCAACACATTTAAATGTAACAGTTGGTATTTTATGTAACAACTAGTTTTATTAATATTTTTTATTTTTAAAATTGAAACTATATATTAATGCTAAGGAAAATAGAAAACCCTGTTCACTGTTCCTATATGGACACAAGTTTTTTCTTGTTCTACCCCACCTCCCCATGATTTTATTTTGGATAGTAAGCCATTCATGTTATTGTTTTCATTCCAACTCAGAACTGTTTGCCAAGGAACCTTTGCTCTTGGTATTCCTAGAACACTTTTCCCCTGCCTACCTAGTAAAATCTCTCAGCTTTATTGTTTAAATTTTCCGGCCCTTAGCATTTATAACATTTATTGAATGCCTCATAGAAGTTATTTTGTATGACTGTCATCACTACTAGTCTGGGTGTTTAAGGATGGATCAGATGAATAGTAATAAGAAATTCCATTTTCTTTGCAATGAAAAGAATGTGAGTAATTGGAAATAATCAAACAGTAGATGAACTAGGGAATCAGCAGTAGAAAAATTGGTGAGATACTATAGAAGGTTTGAAAAAATGAAGACCGTTAAACATGAGGACTGTTAGATTAGGTAGGCAGTTTAGGTTGTGATGAGTTAATTTAGCAGGTGCCAGATTGCAGCAGGCTAAGGAAAGACTGGAGAGGAAATGATTCTTAACTGTGAAGGGAATATAGGACTATACTGAAAAAGTAATAAGACACTAACAATTTTATTGTGATGGTGGTTGGTTGGTGGTTTGTCTTTTTTTTTTTTTTCCATTTTAAGAGTATGGTATTAAATGCATTCATATTGTTGTACACTCATCACAGCCATCCACCTCCATAATTCTTTTTATCTTGTAAAACTGAAACTGCAAGTTAAACAAGGACTCTCATTCTCCTCCCCTTCCAGCCACTGACAAACCATCATCTTTCTTTCTGTCTCTATAATTTTGACTGCTCTTAAGTATCTCATCTAAGTGAAATCACAATATTTGTCTTCTTATAACTGGTTTATTTCACTTGGCATAATGTCCTCAAAGTTTATCCGTGTTGTAGAGTATTAAAGAATTTTCTTTCTAGTGCTAGTTGATATCTTTCTTTTTAAAGAAGGTGGAGCCTTAACATGTTTGTAAGGTAAGGTGAAAAGAGTTAACTGGAAAAAAGGAGGAGATATAGTCTATAAGAGGAGGAATACTTTTTCCTCTAAAAGCATAAACAAGCTGAAAACAAGCAGGGATATACGTATAGGCCCTCGGAACTGTCAAAAGTTCAGAAAGCTAAAGTAAAGTGGGTGAATCACTAACAAAATTTGTAAAAATTTACTGTGCACATACCAAAAAGACAGTTTACAAATAGGGAGCACTCAAACCGAACATGGAATGAGGCTCAGTGGTATGTTATTAATACAAAGCAGCTTATAATGGTGAGCAGGCGATGTCTTCAAGTATTTGATGATTAAATTAATGACTAATCTGTTTTTGTACAGAGAGCCTTCAACTGGTGTCCATTTGTTTTTTATTTTTAGCAGCGTTAGCCATTTTGTTCCAGTATTTTTACCTAAATTTATTTCTCTCAAAGGTCGAGGTCAAGGAGGCATTCTCATAGACGTTACACTCGATCCAGATCCCATTCTCACTCTCATAGGAGGCGATCTCGAAGTAGGTCATATACACCAGAATACCGGCGTCGAAGGAGCCGAAGTCATTCTCCAATGTCTAACCGGAGAAGACATACAGGCAGCAGGGTATATGGTTTTTTACGTCAATGAAAACCTTTTATGTGTTTCCTGTGTCTTTAGTCATAGTATAAAATCTTGCTTTTGTGAGAGCTAGAGCACTGTTAGAAGTGGTACTCCAGAAACATCCTTGGCTATATGAATATTCATTCAAGTGTACTTTCTTTTCAAGTGTATTTATATTCATTCAAGTGTATTGACTTTTGAATCATTAAAAGAAATTTGGGGGAAAACATGTTGCAAGAATTGAAATAAAAAGCTAACTTGAAAATATTGAGATTAAAAGTTTCACCATGGGAAGAGGGTAGCAAGGAAATACCAAGCTAACACTTATATTGAGCAATATGCAAAGTTCTTCAGTGCATTATTAAATGCAGTTAACCTTTCCGTGAGACAGGTTACCTTATTATTGATAAAGAAATTGAGTCTTGGATATGTGACGTTGAGGTTTGATTCTATTTAATGGTGATGGAGTCTGCTATTTAATGTTGTTTTGAAATCAGCACATTAATTTTTCAAATCTGGAAAGAATATCCTTGCTAAAAGTGAAAATAGAAGAGGGGAGTCTAATTAGCAATTGCAGATGAAGTCAGGTTGAGTACAGATCTATAGGGGATATAAAACATTTGAATAAACTAGAAATAGACATTAAAGATAAATTCTTAGTATTCTGAAAATTGCTGGACTAGTGAATTAGGGACGTTTTTATTCCGTCTATAACCTGAAGTATTTTCTAAAGAAGGCTTGAGTGTACTATGAACTGTAAAATATAGCTCATCTGGTTTTTTCCTTTTAAATTCTTGTTTCCAAGTGACTTTGTATATCGGGTGAAGTGCCCTAAGCAGAAGTATTTCTGTATTTTTTTTTTTCTTTAATTTGGAACTTAAATAACATCTTTATTCAATAGGCAAATCCTGATCCCAATACTTGTCTAGGAGTGTTTGGCCTCAGTTTGTACACAACAGAGAGAGATCTTCGCGAAGTATTTTCTCGATATGGACCGTTGAGTGGAGTCAATGTGGTCTATGACCAGCGAACTGGACGGTCACGGGGATTTGCTTTTGTTTATTTCGAGAGAATAGATGACTCAAAGGAGGTAATTTTTTGTAATTATTTTTGTCACTTTGAAAAATTTCTGATGTGCATTATTTAGTATTGAGTTACTTTTGAAAGTTGATAAATTTCCAGTTCCATAAACATTATGTGCTCTTTAATTCTCTGACATAGTTTAAACTCTGCCTGTTAGTGTTAAAATTGGAATGTTCAATTTCACTTCCCAGCTAAAATGCGTATAGGCATATCCTGATTAAAACCTGGCCTTGTGAAGTAGTGTATGAGCTACATGGAAAAGATGACTGTTCTTTTTTTAAAAAGCCTTATTCGTGCTCTAAGCAAATGATTACATTGACTTTTAAAAAATTGTGTTTAGGTTTAATCTGTTAAATTTTTTTCTGTCTGATTATCTCCCTGTCTATACAGAGCTTTGTTTTTCTATTCTCTTAATATTCATCTATCATTCTGTTCTATAATGGAAAGAGTTGATACCTTCTCATTTTTGTTTAGTGCCCTTAATATGCCTAACAGAATGATCCCAGTCAGTGTCAGAGATTTTAAATAGTGTTGTTCTAATGTACTAGGTAATGGATTGTAGAGGAAGTAGTAGGCTTGCCTTCAAAAGTTCATGGTGATTGAATTGAAAATTCCATTTTAAGGAATTTTTGAAGCTCATTTGTTAAAGAACAGAAGGTACCGGCTTGACTTTTTTGTACCATTTTATATGTGACAGTAGTTGGGTGTAGGTCATTATTGCTTTTTGTGGTCACACAGAGTCGGACACGACTGCAGTGACTTAGCAGCAGCAGCAGTGTTTGGTTATAGTATAAACAGTCATTAAAAGCATATCTTTCAACAGTAATAGATGCTATTGACATCTGTTGTTTGTAAAGCAGGGATGATATTAAACATCCTACAATGCACAGAATAGCCACCGACAACACAGAATTAACCACTGCCAAATGTCAGTGGTAGTGTCGTTGAAAAACCTGGATAAGTCTAACAAAATAATGCTGTCAGTTGAAGGCACTATATGATAGACATGTACTGATAGACACTAGTGGTTTTTTATTGTTGCATATTTGTGTTTTGTTTTTTCCTGTTCTCAATAAAGGATAAAGGTGTAAATTTAGAAATACCAGGATATCTGACCTGAAGTAAAAGTGCAGACAATATCACAATTAAAATTTGTGTAAATATGAAGCTTGTTTGCCCTGCCTTTTGACACCCCTGCTCCTTAGGTTTCTTTCTGAATGAGGTAAAATGGAAATGACAGCTTCACTTAGTTCCAAAATGCTTCTTAAAATGTTAAAGTGGTTGATTTATTAATGCTTTTATTAGTATTAGTACCAAAGGGCAGAATGATAGGGAATATGAGCACAGGTATAATCTTGGTGGCAGATTAGAAAGTTCCTTTGTATTTGAAGTTCACTAGGTGGCAGTATGTTATTTAAGGAATGGCTTGACTAGTTTAGACCTGTTCACTGAATTGCACTTTCTGCTTTGAATTGCTCAGACTGAAGCTAGATTCTGAAGCTTCAGAATTCTGCAGGTTCTGTGGTTGCTTCTTTATAACTTAACAAGCCTGCGTAAGTGTGCTCGTGTATATTGAAAATTCATTATTATTGACAGGCATATAGCAGGAATTAATATGTCAAGTCCTTGCTGTTTTTACTTGAAAGAAATGTTTACCAAATTTTCAGTTTTGAAAGTTTCCCCTTGGTAAATTATGTATGACTTTCTGTGCCTGTTCTCTTTTATAGGCTATGGAAAGGGCAAATGGAATGGAACTGGATGGTAGAAGAATTCGGGTGGATTATTCTATCACCAAGAGAGCACACACACCAACACCAGGCATATACATGGGCAGACCAACTCAGTAAGATTTTGAGTTTCCTAAGCTGAATTTTAAGAGTCAGAAAGCCACCAGAAATGTGTACATATCTTTGGTTAATCAAAAGATAAAACTTTTTTCCCTTTTAATTAGAATTGAAAGTTATTTAATATATGTATGTGTGTGTGTGTATATATATATTATGTGAATCACGTTAATTTTTTATATGTATATTTGAGCAAGGGGACAAATTAAAACTAGTTGAAGTGCATTCCTAGCTCTTTTCTTGTATACAATAGAAAAATTATTAAATGTATGTATTAAAAATGTATTAAATTATAAAATTATTAAAAGTATGCTCTTAAATACTTCTCGTTCTATTTATGTGACCTTGGAAGCCTCTGTGTATAGGGAAAAGTTTTTTAATATATTAAAACCAGAGAAAGAAAGGAGGAATATAGGCTTTCATTTAATATGAAGCCTCTTGGGGGAAAAAAGGATTTGACAAGGAGAGCCCACTGAAAACTAAAGTGAAAATAATGTCCATATGATTAAGAATTAGGAAAACAACAAGGAAAAGAGGGCTTAGAATTAAATTCACTGATAGACGTTTGAACACCAGACCTTAACATTTAGTGCTGGACTTCAGTATAAAGTAGTTAGTTTTCTTTGGTGTTCAGGCTTGGATACTCTTAAATTCTTGAGGTTTATTAACTGCTTTTGAACTGGCCATAGAACATACATCTTGGTACTTTGGTACTTTTTCTCAGCACAGTGCTTTTTTTCACCGTATTGAAAAGTTCTTACTGATTTGGATAGTGCGTTCTAAGTGCCTTATAATTTGTAGTTAGTGAAGTTATTCCTGGCTATTTATGTTATAAATATCAAGCAGAATACCATAGGAATCAGAAAAGTAAGACATTGAAGTAGCTGGCATGAAAGGGTTATTGTTTCTCTCTTAGCTTCTTCCAGTTTATTGAAGCATCTATTTGTATTAAATGATAGAGACTAATCATTCCTGTTGATGTGGAATTTGCACCTTTTTCTCCAGCAGTGGTGGTGGCGGCGGTGGCGGCGGTGGTGGAGGTGGAGGAGGTGGCAGACGTCGAGATTCTTACTATGATCGAGGATATGATCGTGGGTACGACAGATATGAAGACTATGATTACCGGTACAGGTAATGTTGTGACTTATGATTTCTGTTCTGAATTAGATGATAATAGTAGTATTGGCACTTTTGTTTAACATGTATTGATAAAAATGAGTGAAATATGGGACTTCCCTGGCAGTCCAGTGGTTGATACTCTGTAGTTGCAATGAAGAGGCATGTGCATTTGTATTGGCCAATACTCACCTTGTATAGTTGGTGCATTGAAAAATTAATAGCTTATCTTAGATCTGCTACTATTTTGAATGATGAAATTTTTGTTTTTATCTGCTTCAGTGTAGTGATTATGTGCTTTGCTAAGTAATCTTTTATTTCCTACAGAAGAAGATCACCTTCTCCTTACTATAGTCGATACAGATCACGATCAAGATCTCGATCCTACAGCCCAAGTATGTATACTTTTGCTCTTATCCCATTAAGAACCTAATTTGTAATTAATGGCTAATTTTAGAAAATTAGGGTATATGGTGACTGTTAATAGTTGGGAAAATATTAGGCAAGTGAAACTATAATTGTCATTTGACTTTTTTTTTTTTTTTTACTCTTTTGCAGGACGCTATTAATAAGCAGAGCAGTTGCAGTTGAGGACTTCTTTTTCTCTTTTTTTAATTCTGGATTTCCCCAAGCTTCTAATCCTTCCTACTCCTCAAAAAGAACCCTTAAAAACTCTTTGGTTTGTTTAGCATCTACACTTTGTCAATTGTATTGCTATTTTCCACCCCTTTTATTATATTCTTAAAGATGTAATTGTCATTTTTGAGTAGTTAAACATCTTGAGTAAAAAAGGAAACCCCCCTGTGTTATGCTTTGTAAATGATTTTTTTGTTTGTTTTTTGCTTTTATGAAAAATTCACTCCTAGATTATCAAAATGAGGAAAGAAATGATCTTTTTAAAGCTTCTTTTGTGTTAGATACTGTATTAGACATTGTATTAGAGGTCTGCGTTTACTACAAACTCCTTTTTAACTTTCTTTTGGGGAAGTTAGTAGTAGTTCAGTCAGGTCAAGTTTGTCTGGGGTGGCATGGAACAGTCAAATAGTTGAGTATAGAAAGTTTGAAGCTATAGAAGAAAACACTTACTTGGTCATTTCTTTTGAAGAACATAATTTTTGAACCCTAAAAATTACATCTTTTTTAAGAAATGAAAAGCTTGTGGACTCCTATAAAACATGTTGTATTTAAAATACATTTGTTGAAACTTAAAAATGTAAAGTGTGATTTTTGTGTTGAGTTTATTAATCAGTGAAGGAAAGCCCTTATTATTTATTACTTAGAGCAATTGTATAATTGCTGTTAGAAATTTTGGTATTGGGACAATGGTTTAGGCAGGCTGTTTTGTATAGAGTTCTTAGAAGTAGTGGGGGGGTAGTCGTCTTTCAAATAAAAGTTAATTTCTTTGAAAATGGGACTCTCTCTTTATTGTGGTATCATGGGAAGATATAACTGGATTAATTTGGATTACCTTTTTCCTAATACTTTTGCACGCACCTAATGTATAATCTGTGTCTCTTCTTCAGTCTTGAAAAACCCTTTTCTTTCCTCCCTTTTTTGGTCAACTACCAATATTGATAGTATTCAGTGTTGAAGAAAAGATTAATAGTATGGTTTATTTCTTCAAGAAGCCCACATTCTAATGGGAAAACACATTTAAATAACTAATGTAATGAAAGAGGAGGCTGTACAAATGAAGAGAGGTGGATGATTTTTCAGGTGACCTTTACGAAAAAGCATAGGAACATGAGCCTCCTTTGCTTTCTCCCTCAAAGCAATGGGAATAAAATTAGATTATTATGATCTGTATGCTAGCTCAGCGAGATCTATGGAATCCAAGTACCACAAATATCTTTATTAAAAAGCTAACTTGCCACTAAGGGCTATCTTAGAGAATAAAGCTCTCTCTTGTTGGTCCCTACAGGAATTTTGTTCTTTAAGCCGGGTTATTTAAAGACTGGAAATCATTGCCCTAATGAATGAGAACATTAACTTGTTGACTGTAGGAATACTTTAAAAATATATGTATCATCAAAAAGTAAAAATGTTAGCCAAAATGTGGAAGAGAATTAATAGCCACACAAAAAGATACTGAACATGATTAAAGACACAGTATGTGGAGAATACAATACCCTGGCAGTCCAGTGGTTAGGACTCCACTGACTGCCAAGGGCCAAAGTTCAGTCTCTGGTGGAGGAACTAAGATTTCCACAAACCACACAGTGCGGCCAAAAAAAATTATACACACATACATACTGTAATAAAGGTGCACGAGTGCATTCTCAAACTTGCAATAATGTGAGATGATACAATGCCCATGTGATGAATTAAGTGAGGTGAATGAAAGGCATTGTTAGGTTACAGTCGACCTGATAATATGTCAGAAGGAGGATTGTGTGCTCCAGGTGATGCTGGATCTTGGATTTATGATGATGCTGATGGTTGGAGACCCTAAGAAGGATGAAGCAGGATGGTGCAAGAGTTCATCACTCAGAGTGGCTTACAATTTAAAACTTAGGAATTGTTTCTGGATTATTTGGTCAACTTCAGATAATTAAAACTACAAAGTGAAAGGAAGGACTGTTTTATCTCTGATGGTAATTTAATCCAGGAATAGATTTTCAGGGCATGATTTTCAGACTGCTACAGTTACTGCTTTGTAAATTTGAGAGGATACTTTCTTGATACAGGGAATGTAACTGGCAACATCCTTTAACAATGAATTGGGGATAAAGTTGACAAACTTAGAAAAATTGAGACTCTTCAAAGAGAGGGCCTAATCCTACTCTTCCCTCAAAAGTAAACTGGGACACGTGGGTAATTGAAGTGTGACAGCTTTAGAGCATCAAATGTGGCTCTTCAGGAAAAATTAAAAGGACAAATAAAGGGTTGAATAGAGGGTAGAATTTCTGTTGCAGAAGACGAAAAAGTTGAAGGTGGTTGTGTAACAATGAACATGCTCATGCCACAGATGTGTGCACTTAAAAATGGTAAATTTTATGTATGGTTTGTTTAGTTGCGTCTGATCCTTGCGACCCCATGGACGGTAGCCTGCCAGGTTTCTCTTTGTCAACACATTTGTAAACAATGAGGTAATAATTATAGTACCTGTTATTCCTGATGGGAGTAAGTGTCCAGTAAATACATATATAAATGAGTGAGTTAACAGGGAAATCATTGGTGGAGCTTTTGGACTGGTGAAATCCCCAGTCCAAAATTTCCATTAAGTTAAAATTGAAGTATAAAAGGGATATATATGACAGAAGGAGTCTAGGCTGAATCTTGATGACCCTAAAAAGGGATTAAGAATCACTTTTAATCTGTTTAATAAAGGAAGAGGCAATTTAAAAATTAGGGACTTTAGTGGAAGACCAGTGTTTAGGACTCAGTGCTTTCACTGCAGGGGCCTGGGTTCTATCGCTGGTCAGGGAACTAAGAATTCTGCAAACTACATGGTGCAGGCCAGAAAAAAAAAATAACAAAAGTATTGGTGCTTAAGTCACCTTGAAAATTAAATTGTCCAAAACATCTGACACCTAGTGTCAGATAATTGAAGTATTCTATTTGATATTTACAAAATTAAGTGCAGAGGAGTCAATGAAAAATGGTTTTTGGAACATAAAAAGGGACATGAATTTTATTTTCAAGTACTGTTACATTAACAAGTATTCCTTAAAAGATTTACTTGTGAAGGCATATACTTTTAATACAATTTAAATTTTAAAAGTATGGGTTGTATGATCTGGTTTCTCAATTATTTAGGGTTTTCACTTTTTAATATAAATTTAATAGGTGCAAACTCAAGAAGAAATGAAGAAAACCAAAAACATTTGTTGTCTTGTATACAAGGATCTTTCTACTCCATTATACATTATTGAATGGGAAGGCCTAGTAGTATAAATATTGCAATCCTTACACAAAATTTATATGTATGTATAAACATGCAAAAGGAAGAAGGGTTCTGTTGACAGCTTATAATAACCTCTATAAGATGGGCAGTTTGGGAGGAGTAGATGAAATTATTCCAAGGACCAGATGGAAGAATGTACATAGGAATGAATAAACAGGAGTAGAATCCAGAATAGATTGAACTACATAGGAGAATTTATAAAGATGACATTCATTTTGGTAGAAAAATTAAGAGATGGTAAAACTGACTATTTGGAAGATGAAGTGAAGTTGCTCAGTTGTGTACGACTCATTGCGACGGCGCGTACTGTAACCTACTAGGCTCCTCCGTCCGTGGGGTTTTCGAGGCAAGAATACTGGAGTGGATAACCATTTCCTTCTCCAGGGGATCTTCCCAACCCAGGGATCAAGCCCAGGTCTCCTGCATTGCAGACAGATTCTTTACCATCTGAGCCACCTACCCCACATTTGGAAGACAAACCCTTGCCTTATACTACATTAATGCCAACAAAGGTCTGTCTAGTCAAGGCTATGGTTTTTCCAGTAATGTTATGGAGGTGAGAGTTGGACTATTAAAGCTGAGTGCCAAAGGATTGATGCTTTTGAACTGTGGTGTTGGAGAAGACTCTTGAGAGTTCCTTGGACTGCAAGGAGATCCAACCAGTCCATACTAAAGGAGATCAGTCCTTCATTGGAAGGACTGATGTTGAAGCTGAAACTCCAATACTTTGGCCACCTGATGGGAAGAGCTGACTCATTGGAAAAGACCCTGATGCTGGGAAAGATTGAAGGTGGGAGGAGAAGGGGACGACAGAGGATGAGATGGTTGGATGGTATCACCAACTTGATGGACATGAGTCTGGGTAACCTCCAGGAATTGGTGATGGTCAGGGAGGCCTGGCTTTCTGTGGTCCATTGGGTCACAGAGTCGGACATGACTGAGCAACTGAACTGAACTGAACAGGTGGATTAGATACCTAAATGTGAAAAATGAAGCTGTATGTTGCCATTTGGCAACCATGATAGTAATAATTAAGCAAGACTCTTTCATGGATGCCAAAACTAGAGTAAAGGTGTGAGAGTCTGAAAATCTTTCCCCTGAAGATAATTGGTAATTACGAAGGGAAATAGTTTGTATGGTTGACCCTTGAACAACATAGAGGCTAGTCTGTGTACAATTTATAGTTAACCCTCTGTATCTGCACTTCCTCTGCATCCTCGGATTCAGCCAACCAGGACCATATAGTGCTGTAGTATTTACTCCTGGAAAATTATCCACATAAAAGTGGACCTGTACAATTCAAATTCACATTGTTCAAAAGTCAGCTCTAACTATACTGGAGAAACCTGGCAGAGATCTTTTAACAAGTGATCAAAGGTAACATCACAGTAATGGAACTGATGGACATCATGTGCTTCCTGATACCAAACACTAATGACAGTATCACTTTTGTGACAGTCCACAAAATATACATAATGACTCTAATCATAGGAGAGAGAAGTTGCTCAGTCAAGTCGCTCAGTCGTATCCGACTCTGTGACCCCATGGACTGTAGCGCACTGGGCTCCTCCGTCCATGGGATTCTCCAGGCAAGAATACTGGAGTGGGTTGCCATTTCCTTCTCCAGGGGATCTTCCCAACCCAGGGATCGAACCCAGGTCTCCTGCATTGCGGGCAGATGCTTTAACTGGGGAGCCACAGGGAAGCCATAATCATGGGAGAAGTAACTCCCAATTGAGGGGCATTCTGTAAAATGACTATATGCTGCAGGACGCTTGGGGTGGGTGCATGGGGATGACCCGGAAGGGTGATGTGGGGTTGGAGGGGGTAGCGGGGTTCATGTTTGGGAGTTCGTGTACACCCGTGGCAGATTCGTGTCAATGTATGCCAAAACCAATAGAGTACTGTAAAGTAAAATGGAAGCTCTAAAAAAAAAAAAAAAAAGACTATATGCTTCAAAAATGCCAATGTCATGAAAGAAGACTGAGGAATACAGGAAACTAAAAAGACATAAAATGCAAACCATGATCCAGGATTGTCTTTTATTCTTTTAAAAATATGACTTTTAGATAGTTTCATTTTGTTCAGTCATGGGGATTCATACAATTGATCAATCATTCCTCTAGCTCTTCCTTAAGTCGGCTTTACATACAATAAAGTGTATAATATTAAGTGTATAATATGATTTTTTATTAAATATGTACAGTCAAGGTTTATATTTTTAATCTACTTCAACTGTTACCGAGCACAGAAATCTTTTCATATCAATAATTATTCTTAGTACTTTTTGGTACTTACTGTATTAGAGAATGAATTCTGTAAACTGGCTTTCCAGACAGACTGAATTGGTGTAAAAAAAGAATGTTGTATTTGAGTTTAAGTAAAAGCTAATTAGGGCTTCCCTGGTAGCTCAAGTGGTAACGAATCTGCCTGCAATGCAGGAGACCTGGATTCAATCCTCGGGTTGGGAAGATCCCCGGAGGAGGGTATGGCAACCCACTCTAGTATTCTTGCCTGGAGAATCCCCATGGACAGAGGAGCCGGATGGGCTACAGTCCATGGGGTTGCAAAGAGTCAGACATGACTGAGCAACTAACCACAGCACAGCACAGAAGGTAAGTTCTCACTAAGCTAAGGGTTGTTCTACTTTTAGATGACAGAGATGTCATAAAAAAACAAAGTGCTAAAATCTAATTTAGTGAAACAATTTTCATTCCATGACTTTTAGACTGTTTAGTAAAGGTCCTAAAATTTCCACAATAAAATACAATTAAATTAGACATGAAGGTGTGTGAAGATTGTTACAAGTTATTTATTGGAGTAAAAGCAGGAAGCAAACATTTTTAAAACTTCAAGGGTTGAAATAAAAGAGTTTCTGACTAAAAGTCAATTGATGAGAGCATTTAATTAGCCAGATCACTCCAAGAGCTGATCAAAACTTCTGCTAAATTTGGGACTTCCCTGGCTGTTCAGTGGTTAAGACTCTACACTTCCAACGGGCACAGTGGGCACAGGAAGTCCTGACCAGACCCTGCATGCTGCCAAAAAACTAAAAATAAAACTTTACCAAATCTTAACATGCATATTCATAGAAATGGGCCAAAGTTTGAGTTCAATATGTTGATAGTATATAGTACTCCAAATCTGAATTGGACATTAGAATTCTAGTCATCTCTGGAGAATAGGATACTAATACATTTTAAAAACTAATTGACATTTTTAATTGGGTTTATATCTTAAGATACACCCAAAGATATACACTTATTTTACTTACTAATTGCCAAACTATATAATATGAAAAGTTTGCTTTTAAATTTAAATAGTGGGACTTCCCTGAGGGTCCAGTGGTTAGGACTCAGCACTTTCACAGCTGAGGGCCTGGGTTCAATCTCTGATCTGGGATCTAAATACCTGCAAGCTGAGCAGCACCACCAAAAACAACCAAAATAATTTTAATAGATACTTCTAGAAATATACCTTAGATATACATGAACATAGACACAAATATTTACAAATGAAATTCCTTATTGATGCAACTTAAATGTGTATCAACAGAAAACTAGTAAAAAATACATTATAGCAACCTATTCAAAACTGTTGTCATTCAAAAAATGAAAACATTAAGAAAATGATACAGTCTATAGGTACTGATGTAACCATCAAAATATACAGGTAAAGTGGAAGACAAGGTGTAGCACAATGTATATTCTGTGCTGCCATTCCTGGGTCTCTAAGTGTGGTCACCCATGTATGTGTTCACCCATGGAATGGAAATATGAAAATACTTGCTGTAAGTGCTGCTGCTAAGTTGCTTCAGTCATGTCTGACTCTGTGCGACCCCACAGATGGCAGCCCACCAGGCTCCCCGTCCCTGGGATTCTCCAGGCAAGAACACTGGAGTGGGTTGCCATTCCCTTCTCCAATGCACGAAAGTGAAAAGTGAAAGTGAAGTCGCTCAGTCGTGTCCAACTCTTAGCGACCCCATGGACTGCAGCCCACCAGGCTCCTCCATCCATGGGATTTTCCAGGCAGGAGTATTGGAGTGGGGTGCCATTGCCTTCTCCACTGCTGTAAGTAGTACTCTGGAAATACATATGACATGGGCATTCCCTCTTGGGAGGGAAACTAGTTGACTGCAGGTCACATACGGAAGGGAGGCTTAAATTTCCCAGTACCTTTTTTAGTATTGTTTGAATTTTAAAAACATAGGTGTTTTTATCCATTTAAAAAATGTAATCAAATTGTGATTATTTTTTAACTCCAAAGGTAAAATGTAGAATTTTAAAATATGAAGTGGTAGGTATACTTCATCAAATTTGGTGAAAAATAATTCTCAATATCTGAGATAAAACAAAATTTTGTAGAAAATTATTCAAGAAAAAAGAGAGAGGGACCCTCTTACCTGGAAGCATCTCTCAGTTGCCATTCTTAAAATTGGTCATTTGGGTAAGGAGTCCATAAATGGTTGGTCAGTCTTTTACAGTGCTTTGTTTTACCATTCAGTTAAACGTTCTAAATTGGAACCTCAGGGTTGAGTAATGTCTTAAAATGATCTAACCCAACTCTCCATCTAATAACTGACTTTTCTTTAGAACAAGTTACTCCTTACAGGAGGTAGTTTAAGGAAATGAGTCTTAACCTAGGGTCCTTGGCTTGGGGGTAGTGTTAGAGAAATCCTGAGCCTTTGAATAAGTATTCAAAACTAGCTGTGTTTGTGTTTATTTTTCTAAAGAAAGAGTTTCATGCTCCCACTAGATTCTAAAAGATATTCATTAGTTCAGTTCAGTTCAGTCGCTCAGTTGTGTCCGACTCTTTGCGACCCCATGAATCGCAGCATGCCAGGCCTCCCTGTCCATCACCAACTCCCCGAGTTCACTCAAACTCACATCCATCGAGTCGGTGATGCCATCCAGCCATCTCATCCTCGGTCGTCCCCTTCTCCTCCTGCCCCCAATCCCTCCCAGCACCAGAGTCTTTTCCAATGAGTCAACTCTTTGCATGAAGTGGCCAAAGTATTGGAGTTTCAGCTTCAGCATCAGTCCTTCCAAAGAACACCCAGGACGGATCTCCTTCAGAATGGACTGGTTGGATCTCCTTGCAGTCCAAGGGACTCTCACGAGTCTTCTCCAACACCACAGTTCAAAAGCATCAATTCTTCGGCACTCAGCTTTCTTCACAGTCCAACTTTCACATCCATACATGACCACTGGAAAAATCATAGCCTTGACTAGACGGACCTTGGCAACGTAATGTCTCTGCTTTTGAAAATGCTATCTAGGTTGGTCATAACTTTCCTTCCAAGGAGTAAGTATCTTTTAATTTCATGGCTGCAATCACCATCTGCCGTGATTTTGGAGCCTAGAAAAATAAAGTCTGACACTGTTTCCACTGTTTTCCCATCTATTTACCATGAAGTGATGGGACCGGATGCCATGATCTTAGTTTTCTGAATGTTGAGCTTTAAGCCAACTTTTGCACTCTCCTCTTTCACTTTCAAGAGGCTTTTTAGTTCCTCTTCACTTTCTGCCATAAGGGTGGTGTTATCTGCATATCTGAGGTTACTGATATTTCTCCTGGCAATCTTGATTCCAGCTTGTGCTTCTTCCAGCCCAGCGTTTCTCATGGTGTACTCTGCATATAAGTTAAATAAGCAGGGTGACAATATACAGCCTTGACGTACTCCTTTTCCTATGTGGAACCAGTCTGTTCATAACCTTCCCCAAATTAAAAAACACGGCCTTTTGGACTTAACAGAATTGAAGCTGTGCATAATTTGAAAATAATGAGTGGAAATACTGATGTTGGCAGCCCATATTTTTCTTTTCGTGAGAGAAGGAAGATACATAGAAAGAGTAAGGGAAGGTGAGGGAGATCTCTGCTGTGATGGATTTGAACTGGAAATATCAACCGAGCTTACTCATGTTGAAATACGGTTCCTTTCATCAGTGTTGCCCTCCATAGTGACAGAAAGCTTAAACACACCAGTTTCTAGAAGAAATAGATACATTTATTAAAGAATTAATTCAGGAAAAAGTGCCAGGCCCAGGTGATTTCCACGGTTAATTCTGACTCAAAAACCAGAATACCACGGTTATCCAGATTATTTCAGAAAAAATTTTTTAAAATCCAATTTGTTTTGTGAAGTAAGTTTAACGTTGATATCTAAACTTAAAAGTGGCGCAAAACAGAAAACTGCAGACAAATTTCATTTAAGATGACAATGCAAATAGTCTGAATGAGTTATTAGCAAGTAGAATCCAAACAGCATTTAAAACAAATGCACCAAAGAGGATTAATTCTGTATATACAAGGATGTTTAATAGTAAATTCATCATAGTGATAGTCAAAGAAAAAAAATCAAATGATTATCTCCACAGTTGTCTAATGACTCTTGACAAATTCAATAACTGTCCTTTTTCTTTTTTGGGGGGGGCCATACCACATGACTTAGTGGGATCTTAGCTCCCCAACCAGGGATTGAACCTGGGCCTTTGGCAGTAAGAATGCAGAATCCTAACCACTGGACTGCCAGGGAATTCTCTCAATAGCTCTTCTTTTTTGTAGTTCTGTTTTTATTTTTTATTAGAATGAAGCAATGATTTAAATGAAAGGAATGAAATCATATCAGTTTGAAAAAAAGCGTAAGTTAATTTCTTTATAATCTAAGTGTGGGAGAATCCTTTCTATTATGACTCAAAATCCATTTGCAACAAAATAAATTGATAAATTACATAGAGACATAAACTGTGTGACAAATACCATAAAGTTGAAGGAAAATGATAAACTGCAGAAAGTATTTATAAATATATTAAAGGGTCAAACTTCATGTTTGACACACACACACACACGCCCCACCACAAACTCTTAAAAATGAACGCTAACACACACACACACAGAAAGTGTGAGATAGTTCTTTACAGGTGAATGCCAGTTAGTAAACATATAACTGGTAGAATTAGAAAGTCATCATCTATTCCTCAATATAATAACAAATTCAGTCAGAAATTAGCAATGGATTCTAAAACCCTGGATGAATGGTTGTTGGAAAAAATGATATTTGCATGGAGTCAAAGTTTCATGCTACATTATAATCATAAAAGGAAAAAAATCATGAAAGGAATATTCCTTTACAATGGCGAGAGCTGGCAGTTACCATAAAAGAACCAAATTTAGCAACATTAATGATGGAACAACGTAAGTGCTCCATGAACCTGTATTGTAATAAAGTGTAGGGTTTACAACTTTAAGAGTATTCTTACCAAAAGTGTTTAACCTGAATCTAATTTGGAGAAACTAATTTGACAAATTCAGAATGTGAGAACTTCTACAACCAGCCAGCCAGAAAGGCTGGTGTGGGGATGGAATGGTTTGGATTAAAAGACATTGAAAAGATATGATTTCTGTAGGCTATACTTAAAACTTGATTGCATCTAGACCCTAACAAATAAACATCCAAAAAAGGTATTTGGATCAGTTTGGAAAAGTGAATTTGAATAGTTCATATTAGTTAATATGATTGAATGAATGTTAATTTTCTTAGCTGTTAAAAATAGCATAACGATTCTATGGGAGAATATTATTATTCTTAGAAGGTGCAGATTGAAAGGGTGAAGCGTCAAGATGAGTGAAGCCTTTTTCAAATAGTTCATACAAAAAAACCAATGTGTATATATATATATATATATATATACACACACACACAAAGATAAATCAAAAAGGTATATGGATTCACTGTACTATTCGGTTTCTATAAGTACAAATTTATTTAAATAAAAATTGAAATGTTTCCAAACTATAACTTAAAAAGGAGACAACTGTGGCTAAACCAGTTAATTATAATTTTTTAAAAAAACTGGAAAAAAACCCTTAGCTTTCAAAGTAAAAATAATCCCAGTTTTCAGCAGCAAAAAAGGAAAGAAAAAAAAAGTAAAACAAAAGGGAGATGACTAACCCAGTTCCTCAAAGAGCATTTCTGTAGCATGTGTGAAGTGAAAGTATTAGTCTCTCTGTCACGTCTCTTTGCCACCCCATGGGCTGTAGCCCACCAGGCTCCTCTGTCCATGAGATTCCCTGGGCAAGAATATTGGAGTGGGTAGCCATTCCATTCTCCAGGGGATCTTCCTGACCCAGGGACTGAATCAGGGTCTTCTGCATTGCAAGAGACTCTACTATTTGAGAAGGGAAGCCCTTCTATAGCATGTGTGGTGTGAATTACCATTCCTGGAAAGCACAAGGAATTTCACTTAGCTAAGCATAATGTAAGTAGGTATAGAATCTTCTTCAGCAGATTAATTCTTTAGAAAACAAATTGTGGTCTCATAGTGTGAGAAAAGTGCAACTAGTAGCAAACTGTAGACTACATAAACAGAATAGTCTAAAAGAAATTTAAAAGATCACTAGTTAGATAAAACCATCACACAACAGACAAGAATATATTGACTTTAGTTTGAACTCTCTCGTTATTTAATACTTTGTCTATTTAAGGTATAAATTTAGTCTTTGTTTCTTGAGTCTTAATAGTTTCAGCCTACAGAAGGTGAAGGTGAGTACTAAAGTTTGGCTAGAACTCATGTTTAGTTTTATGTGTAGTAGAACCAAAAGGGCAAATGACGACCAAGAGTCTGTGAAATGCTGGTTCCCTCGGTTCTTAAAAGTAGTGTTAGGTCAGGTTTCTTCTTGGGGTGAAGAGAAGGTTCTGAAACTAAGTAATGGGAAGGTCACATAACTACATAATGTAGTAAATGTCACTGAATTGTACACTTTAATACAGTCAAAATGGTTAACGGTCAAGTGGTTAATTTTTTTAAAGTGATGCTAGAATTTCTAAAGGCTGGTGCCTGGGGGACAAAAGCTCACTCCCTCTTACCTTTATTTATAAGTGAGCTTTTTCAAAAAATGAATTCTGCTACGATGACAACTCTCTAGATGGAAATTATTATCCTCTTGTGTATTCTGCATTTGTTCCCACAAAAATCAACTGAATTATGTCTCTGTGTTGGCTGTAATGTTTCCCTTTGCTTCCTTGATGGCTCAGCGGGTAAAGAATCTGTCTACAATGAAGGAGACACAAGAGACGCAGGTTCAATCCCCGGGTCAGGAATGTCCCTTGGAGGAGGAAATGGCAACCCACTCCAGTATTCTTGTGATAAAAGTTTCTCTAGAGAGTATTTCTATACAGCAAGAAATAAGCTATAAGGAAAGTCAGCCTTGGGTAACAATTAACTGTTTCAGGAGAATTAGTAAAATACTAGAGTTCAGTTCAATTCAGTCGCTCAGTCGTGTCCGACTCTTTGCGACCCCATGAATCGCAGCACGCCAGGCCTCCCTGTCCATCACCATCTCCCGGAGTTCACTCAGACTCACGTCCATCGAGTCCGTGATGCCATCCAGCCATCTCATCCTCGGTCGTCCCCTTCTCCTCCTGCCCCCAATCCCTCCCAGCATCAGAGTCTTTTCCAATGAGTCAACTCTTCGCATGAGGTGGCCAAAGTACTGGAGTTTCAGCTTTAGCATCATTCCTTCCAAAGAAATCCCAGGG
>SJYX01016624.1:100958-120114 GCA_006410675.1 Oreotragus oreotragus
AGAAATCCCAGGGTTGATCTCCTTCAGAATGGACTGGTTGGATCTCCTTGCAGTCCAAGGGACTCTCAAGAGTCTTCTCCAGCACCACAGTTCAAAAGCATCAATTCTTCAGCACTCAGCTTTCTTCACAGTCCAACTTTCACATCCATACATGACCACAGGAAAAACCATAGCCTTGACTAGGCGGAACTTAGTCGGCAAAGTAATGTCTCTGCTTTTGAATATACTATCCAGGTTGATCATAACTTTTCTTCCAAGGAGTAAGCGTCTTTTAAAGGGCTTTAAAGATCACTTAGTCCAGTCCAGTCATTTTCAAATTAGGGAACAGCTAGATAAAATTATAAGGTTAAGCTCGCATGCGACACCACTGAGATGAACCTGATATGTTCATCATTAGTAGGTAAGAGTCCTTGGCTTCCCTAGTGGCTCTGCAGCAAGGAATCTGCCTGCCAATGCAGCAGACAGGGATTCGATTCCTAGTGTGGGAAGATCCCCTGGAGAGGGGGATGGCAACCCACTCTAGTATTCTTACCTGGGAAAACCCATGGACAGAGGAGGCTGGCAGGCTACAGGCCATGAGGTCACAAGAGTTGGACACGGCTAGACTAAACAAGAACAGCAGCAAACAGTACCTTCTGTGGGACAGGACAGTGCTGATGATTATTTTTCACCACATTATCAGACTAGTTTACAGTTATTTCTTTTCCTCTCTCCTTTCCTATAAATGTGTCTTCTGACTCACCAGCTTCCCTGGTGGCTCAGACAGTAAGTAGCCTGCCTGCAGTTCAGGAGACCTGGGTTTGATCCCTGGGTTTGGAAGATCCCAAGGAAGGGAACAGCTACCCACTCCAGTATTCTTGCTGGAGAATCCGATGGACAGAGAAGCCTGGAGGGCTCCAGGGACTTCTGTGGTGGTCATCTTCCAATGCAGGGGGTACATATTCAATCCCTGGTCAGGGAACTGAGATCCCACATGCCTCGAGGCGAAAAAACCAAAACAGAAAACAGAAGCAATAAAGACTTAAAAAAAGAGCATAACCAAAGAGTACAAAATAAGCTTCGGTGTAAGTAAGACGAAAAATGAGGAGCTCTGACCCAAGCAATAACGAATACCTCAGAAAGAGATTGAGAAGTTAGTGTGTACAGTCGCAGCCCAAGAGGCAGGTCCAAGAAGCCTGAAATCTATCCACTCTGGGGGATACTCGCACATTACTGAAGCAAGATGAAAAAATAGAAATTCTCCTTTCATGAAATTATAGTGAACACCTGCCTGGATGTTGACTATTATTCTGTAAACAATGAAAGGAAGACAGAAGTCTAGAAAAAGGCAATAAATAATCAAAGATAGCCACCAATGAGTATCTTAAGATCCCAGACTGAAAGAACCAGGACACTATAAACTAGAACGTTAAAATAAGAGGTTATAGGATTAAAGTTCAAAAATTGCTGAAAGGAACTGGTGGGATGAGTGTGAACTTGTTTGGTATTTAGAATTAGAAAGTGTACTTTCACTCTTGAGAGATCTTTGGAAAACACAAAGTTCTTTAGAGGGTAGGTAGTGAGTTTCTTCGGGGAAGGCAATGGCACCCCACCCCAGTACTCTTGCCTGGAAAATCCAATGGACGGAGGAGCCTGGTGGGCTGCAGTCCATGGGGTCGCTAAGAGTCGGACACGACTGAGCGACTTCACTTTCAATTTTCACTTTCATGCACTGGAGAAGGAAATGGCAACCCACTCCAGTGTTCTTGCCTGGAGAATCCCAGGGACGGGGGAGCCCGGTGGGCTGCCGTCTATGGGGTCGCACAGAGTCGGACACGACTGAAGTGACTTAGCAGCAGCAGCAGCAGTGAGTTTCTTGTGACCACTACTGCCAGTCTCTGTTAGGACATGATGAATCAAAAAACTTCTGTGAAAAAAAAAAATTTACTTTATTTGATAAAGTCATTGTTTTTTGAAGGTACTTTGATACTTGATATTTAGATTTATTCAAGAAGGGTTTGCAAGAATTCCTAAAAACAATCTTTACGGGCCATTAAAGAAAGTTAAGGGCTTTTGGGGTATGTCACTGACATTTTTAAGGGCTGTATAAATGGCATTTACATGCTCCTCTTACGGGGTGAGAAAGGACCACATCTCACATATCAACTTCTGCCCTCCACAATGTCCTCCACCTTTGGGGGCTCAAATATTTGTTGAATAACTAAGAAAACACTATTATGCCAAATGTTTTTTGATGACACTGATTAGGGTTTCCCAGGTAGTACAGTGGTGAAGAATCCATCTGCCTATGCAGGAGACGTAAGTAAGAGACACGGGTTCAATCCCCGGGTCAGGAAAATCCCTTGGAGAAGGAAACGGCAACCCACTCCAGGATTCTTGCCTGGAAGCTTCCATGGACAGTCTGCCAGGCTACAGTCCTTGGGGGTGGCAAAGAGTCAGACATGACTGAGTACACACACACACAACATATATTAAAGAGAGAATAAGTCCAGTTCCAAATACACCCAGTACATGAAAGTCTTTACAGAACGATGTATCACTAGATTGATCATTTTCAGAATCTAGTGATTCTATAAACAATTTTTGTTAGCTAACCACATAATGAAACCATATGGCTTTGTACTACTGCATTTTGGATAATGCTGTTTGATATTGCCCATCATGAAATGATAAATGTAAAAATTAAGGATTCCATACAAATCAAAGCGTAGATTTCCATACCTGAAAAACCACAGTTATTTCAAAGTAAAAGGGGAAGACTTCACAGTAACTTTCCAAAATCCCATTTGATAATCTGTATGAGGTTCTAGGCAATTTATTTTTTTAACTTGAAAATGACTGTGTAATAATTTGGAGTTTTTGATCGTAGACTGGTTCTTTTTCTGGACAATTAAAAAAAAATCATTTCTTCTCTTCAAATAGGATTGTATCATAAAAAGCTTATACTTACTCAATGTAAGTTGCCAAATGTCACAAAAATCATCCATACACTAAGTCTCAAAAGTTTCCTTTGAATTCAGTTCTGCTATTATTTTTTAGAAGTTAGTCTGTGCATGAAGTGATTAAAGTTTATGACGCTCTATCTTATATGATTGTACTGATAATAGAGTTAATCAGATTCTTCAGCACTTCACAAAACTGGAAACTAAATAGTTTTATTTTGTTGCAGAGTTAGTCTATATTCTCAATCCCCAAAGTAACTAGTTTTTTTCTTTGAAACAGGGTTACCACATGTCTTTTCAGTTCAGGTGGAATAGTGTGAATTTGTACCCGCAAACCCCAGCATTTCTATGTTCTACAACTGAAGACTTGCTTCATAAAAGGCTGGATGTTAGACAGTATCATGCATTCATTCATTCAACAAATATTTATTGAGTATATACTACGTGTCAAGCACAATTTTAGGTATTGGAAAATTAGCAATAAGCAACATAGACCTAACCAAATCGAACAAAAAACCTCTGCAAACTTGGAGTTTACTTTATTTACAAGGATAAATCAGACTTGCTCACCAGTTTACACTGATAGAGGACATAAGTGTAAAAAAATTTTAATGATAAATTTCTTGCAATATAAAAAGTGCTACGTCAAATTCCCATTTCAAGACCCTAACATCAGAGGAGTGAGAGGTTATTTCTAGTGTCAAGAATCACAGGATTCATGGAGAATAATCACTTAGTTGAGACCAGCCTACATGTGTAGTCTAAGCTATGAATAAGTGGTACAAAATTACTTCAAGTTCATTATATTACAAAATAAAAAGAACAAAGTAAACTGAGGTAAGCTTAAAATGTAAAGCACAGTGTGTCTACTTTTGAATGTGTCATCGGCATGAAAGATTTTCAACATGAAAAACACAACAGCACAAGAGGGAGAAGGAAAAATCAACCCAACTTTGATTGGCTTCTTTGTTTTCAAACGTTATTCGTTCTGATTTTAGACCATAAGGACTTTCCTTGTTAAAAATATATTTAAATTTTTGCAGTGGAACAGAAATTTTATAAAGTAAAAATCTCTTCTATAGTTACATTATTAATAACTTCAAAGTTGCAGGGCCAGGTTAAAAAGCTTTATTTTGGTAAGAACTGGAGGTATAAACTAAATAAGCTAAATAATCTCTGCTATTATCAATGAGAGTCTTCATCTACTTTCATATTACAAAATTCTTGTTAACAAAATATATTTTCAATCTGCAAAGATTCTAAAACTTTTAGTCTCTGAAAAAATTTGAAATATCATAGGGGACAAACACAATAATTTCCAATAAATTACCTTTTGTTTGCTTTGGAACTTATTATTTTAAATAAGTGACAAACAGAAATGGCTCCTAAATCACTCAGTTTGTTCCATTGAGCTTTTCTCTTCTTCATTCTATGAGAATGAATTAAACAGATAAAATGCACAGGGATACTCCTAATCACAAAGTATTAAAGCTGCATCTTATAATGGTACTCATTTCAAATACTGAAAATAAAGAATCATCTGCAGGATCTTTTATTTTCTCTTAGAGCCCTGCTAATCTCACTATTCTTGCCAGCTTTTCAAGTCACCACTCCTAAAGTTATTTAACATGAGGGAGCAACTATGCTGAAGTTATTTAATTTTAGGAAAAATTTCTCTTGAAAATGTTGCTCAAATGAACATTTCCAGTCTAGAGGAAGAAAAGCCAATCCAGGGATAGTCAGCTTAGCACAGATGAAATTTTTATGTCTCTTTTTCCAATTCCTACAGAATATTTCAAGAAACCACCAGGAACAGAAATAAACATAGACATTATAACTGAGCACTTTAAATTCTTTAAATCCAATGTACATGGTCTAAACCTAACGATATTTTATTTACCTTTAGTTTGGTCTAGTGTATTTTGCAATTGGTCTCAAAAGGCTCCAGTTTTTGTTCTAATTATCTTTGTTTCTATAAAATTAAAATAACCAAGTTGATACACTCTTTAGTAATCTAAGGGAAGCGGTCACAAAATTAATTTAAAGGCAAAATGTAGTTATTAGTAAACATTCATACTGACTGATCCATCATCCAGTAATTTGATATTTGATTCATCAGTTCCAAAATTTTGACGTTTTGTTTCTCCTTGTTAATTCTCTTTTACCTATAAACTCTGTATTATGATAATAATTTCTCATCTAGGTTCATATGAAGCATGAGGCTCTGATTCTAACAGAAGAAATCCATTTATGGAAATAAATTGGTTTACTTGGAGATTTGAGACAAATTTCGTACAATCTCTGGTCAGGACACCGGCTTCTTGATGGTGGTTGGCATCAGTAAAGAATTCCTTTATAGGGGATAGTTTTTCATTTGTATTCTGCTTTCACTACCAACTCTTATTTAGCTGAGGTATTTAAATAAGCTTTCTTTTCTCTGATACTAGTTACACACACAAAATCTCCATTATTTTCCAGTGTCAAGCAATAATCCCTTCCCCTTTTGCATTTGATAGAACTTTCTGAAGTGGGAAGATAATTTCATTGATATTTCCAACCTTAGCCTTTTTTCTAAAAATGAAATACCACAAATATTTGTAGAAAGCCTCCAGAGTGTTCTGTTGTTGTGAAAAAGGCAAAGGATGGTATAAATAGTTTTAACTCTCTTTACAACTGGGGAAACAAGACCAAGGAGGTTAAAAAAAAAAAAAAAACAACCAACCCGGGGTCACAGCAAGGTCAGCAACACATAGAGAAAATAGACTCCTCTGTGGCATCCATGGTTTCTGAAGATCAACACACTTACAGGTACAAGAAGTTCCTTAAGTGCAGCTTTTAATTCAAAGGTACAGCCAAGGACTTTGAGCTCTGAGAAAAGGTTGTGGCTCAGTGTCTAGTGAGGGGTGGGAAGCCGGAAGGGATTATGGCCAGTGACCACCACTCTGTCCTGGTCTAAGTGAACAAGAGAAGAGCTAGGGGCAGGGTGGGTTTCTGCCCGCTGTTCTGCACCCTGCAGGAGATAAGGAAAGTCTGAACTACACCATGGGGCAGATACCTATGCAAACAGACGCATATGTGTATATATATGCACACTTCCCCCCCACCCTCTGAAATTTCACTAAAGCAAAAAGAAAATAGAATTCAAACCCAATGAAAAACTATTGCTTATTTGGACTAAATCCCAACATACATTTTTAAAGTTTGATATGAGGAGGAATTTCTTAGCTTGCTGCTGAGAGTGTCTGAGGCGGCTGTGAATACAGATTTTTTGGCTCCTGAAGATTCTGACATCGCTGGGCCGTGAGTCAAGCTTTTGAGGGAAGAAAAATCTTCCTTATCAGCTTTTCACACTAAACTTGTTTACTTGTTTGGGATGGTTTAAATGAGATCCTGGGTAAAGTGACTGAGATGAATCAAGTAACTTTTTTTTTTTCCCCCAAGGTCTCTTCTGCCTTCAATCTTTTCCCTTTTAATGACATTGCAGAACTTTTGATCTCAAGAAACATAGGTGTTTGTTTGTTGTTTTTAAAGTAATGATACTGGGTCTGGGCAAACCTCACCTTGGGTTTTCTTATCACCAAAATTTGGAAAAAGCATTTTTACTGCCTTCCACTTAGGCTTGTTCATGTGGTTTCATTCAGTGATAAACACACCTCTGCCCTGCCATCAAACTAGCTGGGTGTCTGCCTGCTTTGACCTCCCCTGGCCTCAACCTTCTCAAATGTAAAAGGAAAATCTAGCAGATCCCTAAAAATATTCCCAGTCCTCAAATTTTAGAATTGTTTTATAATGAAACAAGTTCAACTGAAAGACATGTAGGAGAGAAGATACTCTGCACAATTCCCTAATTAACGACACAAAGGAAAAGTCCAAACTTTTTAATTCAAACATCCAAGAATCTGAAATATATAAAAGGCTGTATTCCCACTTTGGATCTTTTAGGACTATGTTCTAATATGAATTACCTCAATCTCTGTTTGTATTAAATAAAAAAGTGCTAAGAGTTTACATATCCAAAGACTTTATTTTAACTACCAAAATTACATTTTAGAGATCTGCTATAGGGAATCTAGATATCTTCCGGTTCACACAGCCTTTTCCTGCTAAAATGCTTCAAACATTTTGACTTCCCTTTACACCAGTCTGCTTTTTTGAGGTTACATCCATTTAGCCTGGGCTTTTGAAAACAATAATTTGCATATTTATATTGGTATATTCATAGTGGAATTTAAAATCCAGTCTATAACCTCATTTTACATTGCATATTCACTTTGGTAATGCCACTCAGCGACAATTTGCTTAAATTATATTGCTTTCAAAATGCATTTCTGTTTAAATGTCCAACTTCCAATTAGTTGCATATACATAAATCAAATTCTCTAATATCTATAAGTTACCTGTAAGATTATTTTTTAAAACAATCAGCCAAACCTGTTCCATGGGCTTGTAAATGCCATTACATCTCCTGGTTTTTAATAGGTTATATTTTGAGTTTTCAGGGAAAAATTAGATGGAAAAGACCACATTTTAATCCACAGATTATAGATTTTAACAAAATAACTAGTAGTATTCAGCTTAATTTTCATGTTTTCAAATTTATTGCAAGGAAATATGAAAAAATGTTTTTAAAAAAGTAACTGATTTTTATATCACATAAAAAGTTACATTAAATAAAACCACAAACTTTTGAAGAGATTCTACTCATGATTAGTAATAACTGCAAAGCAACAACACACTCAAATTTTAACTGTTACAAACTTTAAATAATAAAAACTATAAGCTTGATCACTGGGTTTGTTTGTGGGAAGATACTTTAATTTTTAGCTTAATCAAGACATGCTGATTTTGATCTTTTTCTTGCTTATATATTTTCTCTGCACTTTGGCTGTAATATATTTATTTCCATTAACTATCACATCTGAGAATAAATTCAGCTTATTACTGTACTAGCAGAACATTGATAAAGATAAGGAAAGAAAATAAATACATCGCTTATGACAACAAAAGACACTTTTATTTAAAAAGCAGTGGTCATTCTTCATCTGTCAAAAGCTCAAAGTGTTAAAAATATTTGGTTATCCTAATGTAACATGAGTTTCCCCCTACTTTGTAAAGAAATAATTTAGGGATCTTTAATAATCAAGGAAAGAGAAACTTTTCTGAGAATAGTAATAGGAAGGGGCTATCATTGATTGAAACAACATACTTTATTTATAGCCACTTAAAAGTGTAGTGGTCAGCCCTGAAGAAACATTACAGTTTAATCTGTTTCCCTATTCCTCAATAAATAGACAAAATGCAGTAAATAATAAAGTAAAAATTCACTTAAAATCTGAATTTCCTCTCTATAGGTTTCAAAACACATTGTTGTTTTCACAGTAACAGCACATCATACTTTTGGCTTTTTTCTGAAATTAGGGATATTTTTTCAAATAATGCTATTAGTTTGGATTAAAATGAACCCTCCATATATGGATCATATGCACAGACGAAGTGGTAGAATAATCTGACAGAAAGGATCTGTGATAATATTATTTCAGTAAATTGAACATCTATCATTTAAAAAATATGATATTATTCTATAAGTTTAAACATTCATTACACATATGTTTTAATAGTGTTATTTGATATTTTTAAACTATGTGTAATATTTTTTAAAAAATAGATAACAAGGCAAAGAAAAACAGAAAATTCCAAACATACTTGTATTACTTAAATTCTAATGATGATGTACTAATGACATTCTAATTCCAGTGCAGTCTGTATTATTACTTTTCTCTTCCCACTGTTAAAAGCATCATACTGATTCTGATGGTTAAAGACAAAACTTAGTAAAACAGTGCTTACCTTGCTTCTTTTAACCTGCAACTTGAGAACTGAACACAAGTTCTATCTTGCTTTACTCCACAAATCTCTACAAAGAGCTTCTCAGCAGGAATATGTACATATGTTCTCCTGTCCAACTGCACACACTGACTGCATTCCATACCTTCCATACCCGACAAAACTGCCCTCAACTGGAAGATTTGTTGATATTGAGGGGAAAGAGTAATGTCACCTTTTAACCCTGTTGTCTAATTGGATTAAAACACTTTCTCAACTTTTTTTGTTGTTATTAATTTTTAAAACAAAATTCAATTTAATCTGCAAAGTCATGATATCAGCTGTGGATTAAAATAAAATTGGAATATATCTCTGTGGTTTCCAGAGATGAGCATCTATAGTATACTACACTAAAATTTTAGAAAATTCTTATTTGGCTTTTTATGCATGGCTATTCATTTAAGTCAAAACCAAAAAATGGCATCTGAATCTTGGTAGGAAAGAAATGCAAGAGCAAATGAATTACCATAAGGCATATGGTACCAGAATCAAGGAGCAAAATTCTGGGCAATTTTCAACAAACGAAAGCAAAAGATGGTGATATCATTCAGTATTTAATTGTCTCAGAACAAAATGTTAGTTAACAGTATAACAGAAATCACACTCTTTTATATAACAAAATTGATTTTTTTGTTGTTTTTTATGACCTTTGTTAATGTCCTTTTTATGAATTAAATTTTTGATAGCTGAATTAGCATTAGAATGGGTTAGAATTAAAAAGAGGGATCATTCAGTTATGGTATCTTAATGGAAAATATTCAATAGTAATATATTTCTTGTATCAAATAATACACATTTTTATGTCTTTAACAATATTTTACAGAATAAGATTTAGTTATATTAAAATTTTTCTCCAAGTCTTGGAAAAATACTTTTAGATTACAATAAGATAGGAATACTTTACAAAGAAAAATAACTTAAAAAATAGAAAAATTACTTCAATGACTGGCACAAACCAAACCAAAATTAAATCAGGGGTAATTATCAAACAGTTTCAATTACTGGTATTAAATTTAAACCTCAGTTAAAGGAAAATATTGGCTTTGAGAAGGCATAGCACTGTTAGTTTAAAAATAATTGATCAGTAAATAAGTTATTTGAGAAAATCAACAAAGAATACTACCAACTTTTGTTATGTTTAAACAACCTATTACAAAAAAGAACTAAATGTTTCAACAAAGTGTGTTAGGCATGAACTTTAAGACAAGATTTTATAGTGACAATTTTGATAAAAGCTTTAGACTAGGTATTGGTTTTTGTTTTCCCCCTGCTATATCTTATGTTCTCAGATTCTGATGAATTTTAGCTGAGATGTTTTGAAATAATAATAAAATCTTCACCTAGCTTGCTGCTTCCATCTTTAAAGCTGGAATCCTTCTGCTAGAACAGCTCAGGATCAACATGTAAAGTGAACTCAAGAAAGAATGAATTTTAAAGCCTCAAAGTATAAATGATAGTGATCTGACATCATCCCTGCAAGTAAGGAACTTATAAATATACTCTGCCTTATTAAATCTTAAAATTAACTTTTCATTTACAGACAGCATGAGAGCTTCATCAATTTATCTCTAAAGCTGATTTGTATATACATGTCATAAAGTCTGCTGTTTCATTAAGGGAACTTTAATCCCTTTTTATTTTTCTTCTTCTTTGAATGAGATTCTGGAAAATAATGTCAGGAAAACAAAGGGTCCCAATGTGAAAATGGTAACCTAAGATGTGTCTTTTAAATGTGTTAGAAAATGCTGAGAACTAGTTATAACCTCAGCATGTGCTTTGCTTTTGGATTATTTTAGTGGGGAGAGGAGGCTCTTATTGTTCTCTCCAGTGGGATTTCATGCTTGGATTACTGTCCCATTTTACTCCATTAGTCAATACATTTTCTCTCTACTACCATCTTACACCCTTAGCAGGAAAACCTGCAGGATAAATGAGTTGCAACCAAGAAACAAGTTTAAATATCCAAGTCTTCTCAGCCTCCCTATACCCCTCCCCCCACAAACAAAAGCCTATCTTCTTTGTTTCCTATAGCTGGTCTGAAAAAGCTTATATACACATCAATTGTCAAAGAGTCTTTTCACCAAAAGTTTCATCCCCATACCCCCTAGAGTAGTAATAATAAATGAATTTTTTTTTTAAGTTTCACTCATGTGAAGCAGTAAAACAAGAATATAACTGCAATAAAAGGAACCATGTTTATCTACTGCTTTAACAATTACATTTTAAGTTACCAGATAGATGAAAATTCCGATTTCTGACTTAATAGTTGAAAATTTAAAAAAAGAAATAAAGTTCTCTCACTAGAAAAAAGTTTTCTTAAATAAAATATTGGTTATATAAATCTTTGAATTCGAGAAAACATTTGAAAATAGCTCAGGTTTTAGAGTTTTGGTTTGTCCAGATTACTTTGGAACTTTTTTAACAATTGAAATTTACTATATCATTTTCAAAATATAAAAATTACACAATATATAAATCAAAATCTAGGGTCATTTTACAAATAATTGTATCTTCATATTTTAAATTTCTTAGCTGTTTAAGATTTATATAAATTATTAGCTCTGTAATTTTCAGTATTTACACTCTAATTTAGTCTCTAAGCTTTAATTTCAAGTCAAAGTAAGCCATTTCTAAGTACTCTGGTTTCTGAGAAATAATTTTACATGAAAACTTTAAAAGTATTAACCACGTTAGTGAAATGTTGTTGAATCATACAAAATGTAAACAAAATGCATTTTAAAAGTTTTTCTTTACTAATTAAGTCAGTTTTAAAAATTTGTTTTCAAGAGCTGCTCTTTAAAATATAAATTGCCATGTACAGTTTATATTTATATTCCTTCAATTAGATAGTTTTAAGAGACTAAAAGGGAAAAAAAATACAGAACTAAGTAGTTTTTCCAAATGAACTTTAGAGGATGATGTAACTTGACTACAAGCTAAGAGTTAACAATATAGGAAAAATCTGAACCCTCTGATTTCAGCCAATTCTCTCAAAGTTTTAAAATATTTACTAGGCTATTTTCGTTTTACTAGTTTTAAACCAAATCAAGTACTTTGTCAAGACTTACAAAGAACCACAAAATTATCTGTAAACAAATTATTGTTATATTTCTGATATATTCCCTTTTCTTTAAATAATCAGAGAATTGAAAAGCCTTGTTATGGAATTAGATATACCAAACAAATTCATACTTTCCTCTTCTGTAATATCAGAATTCTGATTTTCAATTTGTTTTCGAGACCAATAGCAACTTATGTATAAACTACAAATATATCACACCACTACCTAGAACACATCACTATTGCTGGTAGCTTTTTCGTTTAACCTAATTAAACACGATCATTCGTTTGTTTTGTACTTTTCCAAGATAAATTCATATTTATTTTTTCTCACCGTTTCCACCAAACGTCAGTAAAATTAGAACATTTCAGCTACAGAAATCGCTAATCCTTCAAGGTCGGTCTCAGCTCTTTAGTCTTAGGAAAGCTTTAACGAAAACGTGGTCTCCGTAGAGTTGATTTCACCAGGAATTTTTCGTTTGCTTTTTTTGGAGGGGATTGTTTGGTTTTGTGTTAAACAACGCTGTGGACCACAAAGGGGGTTAGGAAATGAGGGGGCGGAATAAGTAGATTTCTCTAAAGCCCCGGAAAAATCAAGAACCTGGAAACGTATTGTTAATTTAACTAAAACACACATATAAATTCTAAAGCGTCGGTGGAGTCGAGCAGGGAAATGATGTGGCTCCAGTGGCGGAGCAAGGAGCAAACCTACGACCTCCGGACGCTGGACTTTGGGGGAAGGGAAGGGACTCAGCGGGCACCACGCGGTCAGCCCCAGGGGCGGAATTTACATGCACAACTATTTTTCATTCTTCCTCAGTTATCTCCCTCTTTTCTCCTTGGGGGCTAGGACTGGGCTCACAGTTAAAGGGCAGGAAAAATGAGAGAAGTAAGAGGGGAAGCCAATCTCACCCCTCAACAAGAACAAAACCAATGAGAGGGAGCAAAGGGTTATTTTCGCGCCACAAAAGATGGAAATCCAAGGGTAGCTCGGGGGCCAATGAATGGAAACCAGCAAACTGCTTCGGCGGCGGCAGCCGACGGTGATAGGCTCCCTCCATCCACCAATCGGGTGAGAGAAGCCCCCTGCCCCCTCCGCAGCCAGGGGCGGTGTCTCTCTCCATGCCGGCTGCTCTAACTCGGGCTCGGCGAGCCGGCCCCTAGGAGCGCGAAACTCCTCCCCGGAGCGGCGTTTGCGCGCCTAGCGCTCTCCTCTCACTGCCCCGCCCCGCCCCGGCCAGAGGCAGAGGGTTCAGCGACTGCTCCTTGCGATTTTTCTCCGTGGGTACCAAACATCCCCCAGCTCCGATGAGCCCCTCGCACACTGGAAACAGGCCGGAAGTGCGGCAGGGTCGCCAAACACGCTGCCAGGTTCGCCCCGGCGGGCAAGGGAAGTGCTCAGGTCGGGTAGTGCGGCGAGGGGGACACAGGCTCCCCCGCCTGGGCCCCCACGTCTAAGGCGTCCACGCGGCTCCGCGCGCAGGGACCGAATCCGAGACGCAGCCAGAAGGCGCTTGTCCCGCGGCGGGGCTAGGGCGGACGGGTGGTCTAGGGCCTCCGAGGCGAGCAGCGGCCGACGAAGGATTTTCCCGAGTGTGAGCTGCAAGGATCCCGCCCAGTTTCTCCCGGCAGAACCGGGGGGGAAAAGGAAACATCTCTCAGGGCACCATCTTTTATTTTAAATAAAAATCACGGAAGGCATATTCCGGAGAGGCAAGAGCCAGGCTACCTCTAATTATTATGCATCTGGTTTTAACAGATCAGAGTCCAGGAGAGCTGTTCGAAGGAATAAGAGTATGTTAAGAAATACTTTCTATGAGGCCCAGGCGACGCGGCATTACGTGCCCACCCGCCTTAAGAACTTCGGCTTTGGGCTGGTCTCAGAGGAAGCCGGGAATTAGGGTTAGCAACAAGAATGCCCTCTCCCCCTCCTCTACCTGCTAAGCCGTCGCTCATAACCTGTAGATACAGCAGCGGTAACCGACCTTCTAAACACAGTTTTTCTCCTTTAATATTACACTGACCCATTAGAAACATTTTTATTGCCTTCAGGTCAGGAGATCAGGAGGAGGTGCAGCTGTCCAAAGAGTAAATAGGCTGCAGTTGGAAAGCCTCAACCGCATCAGAGCACATACAATGGGTGGGAGTCCTTCGTGGACGTAATATTTACTAGGAGTTGCTGCTGCTTCAGAAAGAACTTGGAGTAGCCCATACACACGGTTAATTTCTTGTGACACTCATTAAGACTGGAAGTTAGATTAACCTTATAATCATTCTTGAAAATCCACCGAAGGTATTTTTACACTTGAAATGTCAGTAAAAAAAAAAAAAAAAAAATTACCCATGCTCTTTTTACTCAGCCATTGATTGTATTACTGATCCCTCAATACTGATCCCTCAAATGCATGGACGAGTCGAAATGAAGTGGGCTATATTTAACTCCCTTTTTGATGGCTGAGCTTATGTAACTCGAGTATGTTTTTAAGGTCCTAGACGGAGTATCCAGTTTGTTATAATAATACACAAATTAAGTTCACAAGAGCCCCAGCAACATATTTTCATCAAAACTGCACACACTTGTTTTAAATCCCAGCTGTTAGATTTGTTTGATAGTGAAAGACAGGCATGGACTAGTATTTATGGAAAATAAACATTTTATCCCATGATTTAGAAGTAGATATTTTCTTAGGTCTCAGTTTTAGTAAGAGCAAATACAGTCAACAGTCCAGAAAGCACCATTCAATTGATTTTTGAAAGCATGCTGAACATATAAAATTGTTATGAAAAATTACTATAACTTAAATGATTGGCAGACTAGTTTATAAAATTTAAAGAAAATATTACTAAGTGAATGAGAAGTATATTTCTGTAAATAGCTTTTGATCACATGCAACAGGTAAATAAAAACTTATAATTTACTATTTACATTTGGAATATGACAATCAAAGAATACATGTTTTTTTTTTCTTAGAACGAAGGTTTTCTTTTCAAAAATATGAAAAGGAAAAATAAGCTTTTTTAAAAAGTTATAACCATAAATTTAAAATTTCACCACCTAAATGTTCTTTGAAGATAGTGGTCATAATACAGTTGTAAACACTGAAGAACATGTTTATACCCCCCATATCATAAAGTAAAAACATTTCACTAAATCAAACATGAATGAAAATATTGTGAAAGTGAGTTTACATTTAAAAAGTTGGATCAGCTTGGCAGGAAAGAAAAACCTGTTAGAAAGAACAGTTGCATTTAAAATGGATGATCTGACACCTTCCGGTTTCTTAACACAAAACTGTAAGTTCTTTTTAAAAGAAAAAATGTAAATGCTCTTTATATCATGCAACCATTCCCACATATTGAAAAAATAATTTTCCGTTCATCTTTCAGTTGGAAAACATACATCTTTAAATGTATGGGTTTGACCAAAAGAAATGAGCTTTATCAATTATCATAATTACTGATGATATAGTGTAAACAGTATTTTCTCTACTACACATTTTTCTAATAAGAGTATTAAGTGATTATAAACTGCTTAAATTTCCATCCTATTAATATATATAATTGCAATCATTTAAAAAAAAAAGCATTCTTTTCCATGGAATACCTGTTAAAAATATACCATAAGAATCCTGGTGCAAATGAAGTCTTTGAGTGGAGGACAATAAACGACTCTTGGCGATTTCGAAAAGAAACCCAGCACTCATTTCCGTGTTCCTCGTCTCCAGTCCTCATTTCGTTGGCCCTGAAAGGCTCCATCGGGCCCAGACCCTCCCCCACCGCCCACCATTGTACTCGTTACATACAGGGGAATTATGAATGGTTATAATGGCCAAATGCAGGCAGAAAAGCAGCAGAAAGAGACTTAAGCAATTTTTCAAGTACAAGTTACCACTTAGGGGTAACGCAGAGCGGTGTTCCTGTTTTAAGAGTCCCAAGTTCTCCAACTAAAATTCTTTAAATAAAAGTACCAGCCTACCCCACTCCTCCTCTTCCTCCTCCTCTGGAAACTACAGGAAGAAATGGTTTCCGTTTAAATACCGACTTTTCCCACTTTGACTTTTCTGCTCCGGCCTCCGAGGCCCGGGACGCCCCCATCCCCACTCCAGAAACCTCGGCCCCTGCGCTCCCATCCCCCACCGGTGGCCAAGCCCGCCCCCGGCCTCATTGATCCCGGAGCCTTTTCTGAATCGCGCAACCAATAGCAAACGCGAAGCCCAAAGCCACCGCGAGCGCAGGCGGAGGCGGAGGAGGTGTCGCCCAGACACCCGCCCAGGACGCCGCTGGCTCCCATCCCCCCACCGGCCTGGCTCGGGGCCGCCCCACTTTGCCGGTGCCCGCGCCAGCAAAGGGTGCACAGGGTGGGGCGCGTCGGCCCGCCTCTCCGTCTCCGTCCCAACCCCCCCCCCCAACCCGCTGCGTTTCCGTCCCCGCCAACCCGTGGAAAGGTGCTCCCGGTTTGCCGAGGTTACACTTCTGTCATCGAAGCCACAAGGCGAGTTCGGAATTGTGACTCTTTGGCTTTGTTTGATTACCTATTTTTAAAAATCGAGTCTTTAAAACTCGGGTAAATAGAACCGAGGGATTGCCTAGTTAGCACCCCTACTCCAATCACATTAAAAAAAAAAAAAATCAATACTCCTCCCGCCCCCTCTCCCCTCCTGGAGGATCCGCCCCGACCAGATAACCCTTTCTAAACTCTGTGGTGACCATTAGCTCCCCCAGCCGCGCTTCCCTCCGCGACCCCGGCTGCGGCTCCTTTAGCATTTTCCGCCCCTCTTTCTCCGCCCCTGCGCAGGGTCCTTCGCTCAATCTCGTTACCCCTCCCCCTCTTCCTCCTCTTGCTAGCTCTTTTTTTTTTTTTCCTGCGAAACCCACTGTAATTGAGGCGCTGGGATTCCTCACGTGAGACGTTGATTTGTAGTTTGAACACGTGGCTCATTCAAAAAGCCGGACACTCGGAGCGGATTTTTTCCGCCTCCTGCGCCTGCCTCCCCTCCACCCCTTCTCCCCTCCCTCCTGCCAGTCACCCTTCTGGGTTTTTTTTTTTTTTTTTATGGGGAGGCGGTGCTTGCCCTCTCGTAGTGTGATATTTTCACAGTCCGTCGGTCGATGCCACAGGGTTTGGGGAGGAAAAGACAAAAAGTAGTTTCCCCCCTCCTTCCTCTCCTCCTTTTTCTTGCTAATCCCGCCTCCTCCTCCGAGTTAGGAAGACTCTGGATGCGTTTGGGTTGTCGCTAGGGTTTTTCTTTTTTCTTTTAATATCTAGAAAAGGAAAAAACAGGAACCCTCGGATCTGATTTTTTTCTCTTCTCGTTCCTGTCCTTGGTTCTTACTGTGTTTGTGTATTTTAACGGCGCGAAGAGGAGGGGAACTCGCCGGATCCATCCGTCGCTGTGGGTGGTTTTAATTTTTCGTTTTTCTCCTAATTTTTTTTTTTTAAAAGCAACAACCACTCTTCACAATGAACAAACTGTATATCGGGAACCTCAGCGAGAACGCCGTCCCCTCGGACCTAGAAAGTGTCTTCAAGGACGCCAAGATCCCGGTGTCGGGACCCTTCCTGGTGAAGACGGGCTACGCGTTCGTGGACTGTCCGGACGACAGCTGGGCCCTCAAGGCCATCGAGGCGCTTTCAGGTGGGCCCCGGGCCGGGCCTGCCGGGGTCGGGCTCGCGGCAGTCCACACCGTGCTGTCCGCACCGGGCCCCGGCCTGGGCGGGTGCGGGAGCGCCTGCGGAGAGCGGCCGAGGCCCGGGCGCCCGCACGCGCGGGTCGGGGCCCTTCCCCCAGCCGGGGCGCCTACCCGGCCCCGCGGCTCCCCTCCCCCGCCCGGATCTGCGGGCGGACGGCGAGCGCGCTGTCCAGAAAACCCCGGTTCGGGCTCGGAGGGGAGCGGGGGCACCGTGCGGCGCCGGGGACCGGGGTTGGGGTGCTGGAGCGGGGAGGAGGGAAGCTCGCCCCGCGCGCCGCCCGGGCCCAGGCGCGTGCTCCAGGCTCCGGCACGCCGGGCCTTGGGGGCCGGGAACGAACGCCCGATTCTTGCTCCTTCCTTACCCTCTGTGTTTGTGTGAGGAGGGCTTCTGGCGGTGGACTCGCTGCCTCCTCTCCCGCCCCCAGAGCTGGGCCGAGGGAGAACTCCAAAGTGGCCTGGACCCCGCTGCCTAGCGAGGCCGCGGGCTGGTGCCGCGCACGGGCGGCCCCGCGCTCCCCTCGACCCTGCGGGGAGGCGGGCGAGGGCAACCCCCGGGTTCTGGGCTCCACCTTCCCGGGTCCGACGAGCTACCGGGGAGGTGGGCTCGGGCGACCAGGGGTCGCCTGGGAGCGCGTCCCCCTGCGGGGCCGGGCTTCGGGCCGCGGCCTCCGGGGCTGGTCGGGCGCGCGCGGGGGAAGGATGCACTCGGGTCGCGCTCAGAGCCGCGTGCCTTTCGGGGTGGCGGGCGCCGTCCCTCGCGCGTGGTTCCGCTGGTGCCCAGCTGCGCCTCTGGACGTTCGTTCTCTCGGCGCCTGCCCGGCGGTCCTCAAGCCTTTCCCGCCACTCACAGACCGTTCCCGGCGGGCCTGGGCCGGAACCCCCGGGAGAAGGGCCTAGACGCCCCCACCTGAGGCAGGCCCACGCAGCCCTTTGCCCCGAGTTTGTCTGCTAGGGTCTCGGGGGACGTGGGCGGGGAAGGCCGAGGGAGGCGGGGAGAGTGTTCCCGACCTCTGCCCATTGATTTCTCCTTTCCCACCCGCGCGGGGCCGCTTTCTGTCTCGGCCTCGAGCCACTCGGGGTCTGAGGAGGCCCAGAGAGCCGCTCAACTCGGCCAACTGTCCTGCACCTCTTGTGTGTCCGCAGGTAAAGTGGAACTGCACGGAAAATTCATAGAAGTTGAGCACTCGGTCCCCAAAAGGCAGAGGTGAGCTTGCTTAGCATGTTCTCCTTGATTCCCTTCTCGGCCATTGGGAGGAGAGAACACAGCTGAAAACAACTTTTCCACTTATTGGGGTTGCTGTGTGGCTTGGCGTTTCTCGTTTTCTTTTGCATTTATGTTTCTGGCAGGTGTGTGTGTGCACACTGCTCTGTAGGAATAGACAGCTCGTCTGTGGCCCTGCCACCGAGTTGTTTATACTGAAATATAAAGTCGCTTAAGGAAGCTCTTTCGGTTAAATGTTCTCCGGCAGAGTAGGTCAGACTGGTGCAACAGGAAATCAAGAGTCTCCTAGGGCAGTGTCTGGGCATCCGTGGGAATTGGGAAGCAGTGGGTGACGCCCCCGCCCCCCCCCCCCCCGTTT
>SJYX01016624.1:120250-182228 GCA_006410675.1 Oreotragus oreotragus
CCCCCCCCCCCCCCCAAACCGTAGGAGAGGCAAAGCAGTTGCAGCAGCCGGCCGCGGGTGTGGCGTGCCTTTCCCTTCTCTGTCCCACGGTGGCGGGCAAGAGTCTGGGGGGCCGTGCGTGCATCTGAGGGAGAGGAATTTGCCTTTACCCTGAGAGCTCCCCGTGAGGGAACGCCTGGGTTTCTGCTGCCCAAAAGCGCCTTTCAGTTCCTGCAGAGTAAGATGGGTTTTCTGCAAACCCGCCTTTGTCTCCCGGCCTCCCCCCGACCCTACTCCTCAATTTAAAAAATATTTGGCTTGTAGATAAACCACCAAGAAATGGAGAAGGTTGAAGATTTTTGCTTCCTCAACAAGGAGGGGGTTGCGCTTTTTAGAAAGCATGTGTAGTGTGTCAGTTTACAAAGTGTTTGGAGACTTTTAATCCCTGGACTATTGTGGAGAAATGGCTGCTTTCTGCCGAGCAGGCCAGATCCCGGCTCTCTAACTCCGGCTGGAAAGGCCCTGCTTCCTCCCAGGGGGTTACTGGGGTTGGCCTGTGCCTTGCTGCCTGATGCCCACTGGGGTTAGGGTTTCTGCCTTCCCCCATCCCCCACTCCCAACCCGTGGCCCAGCGGTAAACTGGAAGTTAATTTCAACTAGAGCAGCCGGAGGCGGGGCAGCATCTGGTTAGGTATTGGTGCGAGTGTGTATGCTGGAAGGCTGAAAGGGTTTGATATACATATTTCCCTGGTGCTTGACTTGGAGAATTGGCTACCCAATAGGTCAATCTTAAGCCTGTTTATAGATGGAGTTTTCTTCCAGGTAAATAATTTCCACCAACTGTGTTTTTGTTCACGAGCTTTTGGGATTCTTGTGGGTTTCTCTTCATGTACTATACTTAATTTTCATTAGGATTAGTTGGGAAGTGATTTAGTTCTAGCTGGGAATTTTGGTAGTGGTCAAATTATTTTATATAGCAGAATGGAATTTTAAAAGCATCTAAAACAATAGAATGTGTACTGCAAACTCCAAATTGTTCTCAGTTTAATATCAATTGAAAAATTAAAAGAGATAGTCTGAATTGTTTCCTTACTGGAAAAAAAAATGTAAGCATATTCTGCGAATTCTAATTGGTTTTTGTTTAGCCGCTGTGTCTTATTAATTTTCTTCAAATGTTGAATAAGCAGTAGGCAAATAGTTGTGTTGAAGAACTGACATTTTAACATTCAGGAGTTGCTAAATTTAAACTTTAAATGTATTGACCTGCCTGTGAATGCAATTAGTTTGCCTTACTCTCCTGATTTTCCTTCTCTAACCTTGTGTGAGTTGGTTCCTCATGTGTAGGGAATTAAAAACATTGTCTGCTAATAGACTGTTTTTATTCTTAAAGGCTTTTGCCCAACCTAAAAACATACTGAGCAGCCTCTTTGTCATAAAGTAACAAGTAACTATTGAAGAAAGCACATAAAGTAAAATGTTACTAGTGGCAGCAAGTATTAAAGAAAAGCTTCCATTGATGAACAAGGTAGATTAAATTTTCTAGCTGATTTTCATTACTCATTGAAATGCTCAGGATTTTGAACCATAGTGTTACTAGCAAAGTAAGTAGGAGTGAGTACATTAGAGACAACTTTTTTATTTTTCTACTGATTTAATAAGAGAGCCATCAAGGAAGCCGTTTGCTTGTATTGAAGTGGTTAAAACCAGTAATGAAACTTGATTTTTCTGCCCAGGGAGATTTGCTGGAAACCTCTATTACAATTTAGGTTTAACTGACCCTTGAAACGGTGTTGCAGTTTTCCTTATCTGGACTGGTCTACCATCTGAATAGGCTTTGGGAGAGAGCAGAGAAGGCACCTTGGTGATCCACATATTCAGCACCTAGAGGATGGTCAGGTGGTACTGATGAGAGTGACTTGAATGCTGAAGCCCAGTCCTTGCTAGTGAGCCTGCTGGACTTCTGGGTGGAGTTCTTTGTGCTTAGCAGTCATTGCATTCCATCCCATCATCATGTGGGCATCTGAGGCAGGCACACCCACATGTGCAACAGTGACCTTTATACCTGCTGTGCAAGGCATGTTGGGAGCCCTAGGCTGAAGAATGCTTATGGCAGCACTCTGAGATGGATGAATGGGCTTGTACCAGCTAAACAGGGGAGCAGGCCAATGGGTGATGTGATGTGACCTGTGGTAGGAGCAGAGGTGGGCGGACCCTTGCTGGAAGGGGCATTGCAGAGTTTGGTTCAGACCAAGCTTAGTTCCTGATTACTGAAGTCTCGAGGGAATGTGGAAGGAATGTTGCTTTTCTGCATTCAGATACCCCCTCAGTTCAGGGCGATTATAGTAGTGCTTCAGTTTGAGATCCTCTGCATTCAGAATGAAGAGAACATTGCATAGAGTACCTGTGATAGTATTGCACTTTTTGTTCCAAATATGAAAGATACAACACATGAAGACTTGGCTTCACTCTGGAGGTATAAAAAAAATTTCCCTCCCTACCCCTGAGGGGAAAGGTGGGTGTGAAAATTGTGGCTTTGGAAGACCATAGCTGACTTTGGGTCGGAAGAGTCACTGGTGTCTTGCAGGACCTTGTATGTGCCCCTATATATTTATGTAAATAGCACTGATTTCCTTTTATTATGTTGTGGGCTGCTGGGCATGGGAGAGGGAACAAGAAAGTCGCTGACACTGGGGAACTTAGAGGATGGTGGTTTATTTTCCACTACTTTTAAATTACAAAAATTGTCACATTTTCCAACTTTTTCTAGCTTAAACTTCCTCATGCTTTAGTTGTTAACCTTGATTAGAATTGTATGTAGCCAAAAACATGTTTGAATAAAAGAGAAAAAATAGCGGGATATTATAGTTAATATTTTTCCAGGAAGGATTCGTTAAAAGGTGGTGCCTAAGCTCAAGTATCTTTGTTTTTTCCTTCCTTGAAATAATTTTTAAAGAAAGGAAATTAAATGGATAACTAATTTCAATATTAGAATCTTGTGTTTAGCATATAAATGGGGTAGAGCACGTATAAAAGTTACTGGGGTTTTAAATATATCTTACTTTAAATGGCTACGTAAAAGCTAGTGCTGCATTTTATATAAACGTGGTTAAGTATAGACTAGGATGATGCCAGGAGTAGCCATATGCCAGTTAGCCAGGGCATAAGACCCTGGTGTCTCAGGACATTAAAAGCTGTTTTTAATGCTAAATATTTTAACAAGATATGCCCCAAGGTGTTTTAACAGGGATGCTCTTGGGTTATCAGTGGTGGTCCAGGTGAATCTTGTGTATTAGGGAAATTTCTCACACATTTGTAGACCTAAGGCTCTGAATGTTAGGAAACTTTTGTGGCTGGTAAAGGTTATCTTTGCAATGCAGAGTTTAAGATCAGTAATGCATGACTGCTTAAGTGGTTGTACCCAATGAGATTTTTCTTGATTTCATGTTGTTTTCTCAGTACAGTTTGAGAAAGTTAGAAAGATTTCTTGCTTTTCTTTCTCACTGTATTAGATTTAAAAAAAATTTTTGATAAGTAGCTTCTGTGTGTCTGTCCATGATAACAAGGAAGATGTTATGAAAACATGACATGTGCCTGGAGCCAGTGGGAACTGAGAATCTTGGCTTCTGTTTCTGGCTTCCTTTTGATTTGTGGAATGACTTACATTCTCTGTTCATGCCAAACGCCATTATAATAAACTAACAAGGGGCATACTTTGTTCAGAGTTTTGAGTTCTGCTTGAAATAAGTGAGTTACCAGCTAAGATTTAAAGGTATATTGTGGAATTACAGAGAGATGGGCTTTGCCCTGTAAGGAGCTTGCATTTCTTTTCTGTAGTATGGCAGCTTAGTTGCTTTTGCACCTGTACCTCGTTTGGGCAATCAGCATGAGGGACACGATCTTCATCATAACTTCCAAAGGTTTTTGTGAGTCACACCATTGCAGTTCATGTGTTGTTGTAGGTCTGGGATTCCATATTAAAGTGAAGCTGTTGAGCCACCTTGATGTATATTTTGAAGCCGCTCCATTTTAACATTCTTTAACAGCATTCAGACAGCAACTATTCCAGCAGTAATTTTGAAAAGTGTGAATTATCCATTCAGGAACGCTGGTAGTTGGTTTGGTCTGGGAGGAAGGAGAGTCTGCTATTTTTAGTGGAGGTTCCTTTATCAGCTGTTGATTCTGATTCAGGCTTGTAGAGTCCTAAGACAGGAGGTGGCAGTGTGGGAGCAGTGACCAAGGCATAGAATTGGCATTTTTAGTTAGGATCTCTGCCCCATAAATCTGATGTTTACTAGTAGGCTTTGACTGTGGACTTTTGTTTGGAAGCTGGTTGCAAACATAGTTTTCAGTGCTCTATTAAAACTGTGTATTTTATCATGGTCCGAAATTGCTGTTTGGTAACTGTTCAGTATTGGTAAATACACACACTTAAAATACCAATATAATATGTGAATTCTGTTGCCCTGAAGGGGAATCTATAGTACATAAATGATGTGTTTTAGAGAATTATGCTGAGACTATTTAACTTGCTTAAGAAATAGTTTGAAATTAGAGAGGTATTATTTGAGGAATCTAGTGTAAGTCTAAGAACCCGCTTGCCCCAGTGCAGGAGACACAAGAGATGTGTTAGATCCCTGGGTCAGGAAGATCCCCTGGAGAAGAGTAAGTTGCTGTTGTCTTGAGCCACAGTTTTCAGGATAGTTTACTGTGCTTCTCTGTGATCATATGGGTCTGCTAGGTGGTTAGTTCTGTTCCACTTGGTATCATTTTGCATCATTTACTAAGCTGGGCTAAAAGGTCCAAGAAGACTGCACTCACATGTCTGGCCTCTTGGTGCTTGTCCAGGTCATCCTTCACCATATGGTATCTCATTACTCAATAGTGGCCCCTGGCTGGCTACCCTTCGTGAAAGCAGAAGCTGCTGGGCCTTTTGAAGGCTAGGTGCAGAACTGGCACATTATTGCTTTTAATTTCGTTCTGTTGATTAAGGCAGGCCATGAGGCCAGCACAGGTTCCGGGGGAATGTGGAAAGAACTTAATGGTAGAGTGGCATGCATGTACAGAGAGGAGAGATTGGTAGTTGCAATCTGTGTAGTTCTTCTACAAGTTGGAGGAGCCACAAGCATCCCACATGCATTTTGGCTTGAAAATGCTTAGGACATAAAATATCTGAAAATTGTTGCCAGCACAGGTTCCGGGGGAATGTGGAAAGAACTTAATGGTAGAGTGGCATGCATGTACAGAGAGGAGAGATTGGTAGTTGCAATCTGTGTAGTTCTTCTACAAGTTGGAGGAGCCACAAGCATCCCACATGCATTTTGGCTTGAAAATGCTTAGGACATAAAATATCTGAAAATTGTATTTAGCTCTAGAAATGGGGAGCCAGTCGACTTGTAATGTCTTAGCAAGAGAGGATGGTGTTAGCTCAGGTGATGAATAGTGGTCAGTCTCTGTTTATTTCTAGGGAACAGCTAGTAGGATTTACTGATGGGTTAAATGAGGGGTATTTGAAGAGAGAAGGATGACAAGGTTTTTTGGCCAGAACAATTGGGTGGAAAGGGGTGTCATTTACCCAAACAGAGGGTATTGTGTGACAAGTAGGTTCTTGAGTGGAAATTGGGAGCTTTACTTTTTGGCATATTATGTTTCTAATTCTTATTAGAAATTTAAAATGATGAAGTTGAGTGGATATTAATAGTTGGATATATTGGTCTGGAGCCCAAGAGAAGGTGGGAAGTGCAGGTGAAAAATTAGAGGCTTTGTTAGCTTATGGTATTGAAGTCATGGAATTGGACAAGGTCGTCAAGGAAATAAGTGTGGAACTCTTGAAAAGAGGGGCTAGCAGAGAAGAGTGAAGGAGGCCAGTGATTAGTGGAAATCAAGCACAGTGAACTGTTTCTGAGAGAGAAGTGAGGAAAGCCTGTGGAGAAGGAGAGTTTAATCCACTGTGTAGAATATCACTGAACGTGTGTGCTTTAGATGGATGAGTGAGTGACTGAGGGCAGTGTTAAGTCTCAGCCTTCTGGTTGTGCTGTAAATAAATGTAGAGTGATTTATGAATTTTGGAGCAACCTGAAATATAGCCTCTCTTCCAGAATTCATGTATTAGGCTCTTTTTTCATTTTTTTTTAATGTTCTGTAAACATCTAGAAGCATATTCTATTTATAAGTTGCTAGAGATGGAAGAGGCTCCTCAGTTCAGTAGATCCTCTTCTTGCTCAGTGGACAAGACGGTGGTAACAGTTGACCTACCCTCTGGCATCTGTTTTGACACTTCGGGTGACTGTAAGCTCGCCTTCTCAAAGACAACCCCTTCTGCTTTTTATTAGTACGCATTTGGTTCCAAAACGGTGCAGACGAAGTCTGGTGCTTTCATGTGTTTGTCTAAATACTTGATTAAAGACAATGTTGGAAACTGATGGTCACGATATTTATGAATATTATGGGCTAGGTTTAAAATATTTCAATCACTTTGTCATTTTAGCATACTAGAATAAAACATTCTGTGTATTTTATTCATAACAGTGAACTTGTAACAAATGTAAGAAACCCTTGAAGTACCCTAAATTCCCTCATTTTTGCACATTAAAAAATCTGGTCCTTGGTAAAGTAGCCACCTCCTCAAATTATGAATTCCGTCTTTGGCCACAGAGGTCACTGAAACAAGGTGATGTGTTAAGTAGTTGGTTTTGAGACAGGTGACTTGGTCTGATTGAATTTTTTTTTTTTCTTTTCAAGAATTAAATAAAACAAGGAGCTTTCACAGCATTAATATTTCACAGGTCTTTCCATTTCTTACATTTTTATTGGCTTGAGAAACCTTGGTAGCTTTCTATCAGGTTCTCTTTTTCAAATGGCTTTGTGTTAGAGATCGTGACATTTTTTAAGTGACTCATTCAACAAAGTTTTTTATGTTTCTTACCTGCCAGGTACTGCTTTAGATTCTTGGGAGACAGAAGTGAACAGAAGATAGTAACTTGCTCTCATGAAGTTTAGCGTCTAGGACTGCACCGCCCACTAGGGCAGCCACTGGCCACATGTGACTGTCAGACAGTCACAGTGTGGCCTGTCCAAACTGAGATGTGTATAAGAGACAGGCCCAGGGCACTGATTAGTGGAACTGTTTCCAAACTGTGACTCTACCCTGTCTTCATTCCTCCCGTTTAAAGTGGTCAAATCCTCAAAAGGTAGCTTACACAACAGCCTGATCATGTTTGCAGTGGCAAGTCAGAGCAGACACTTTCTTGGTGTCTCTGAAGAAAAAAGAAATCTTGTTTGGCTTCTTCGAAGGTTTGATTTTATTGTCTTGGAAAAGGACAGATACAGGTAGTCTGAAATCCGGGCTTACTACTAAGTAGCTTACACAACAGCCTGATCATGTTTGCAGTGGCAAGTCAGAGCAGACACTTTCTTGGTGTCTCTGAAGAAAAAAGAAATCTTGTTTGGCTTCTTCGAAGGTTTGATTTTATTGTCTTGGAAAAGGACAGATACAGGTAGTCTGAAATCCAGGCTTACTACAGAATAAAAATATCCGGACATCCTGTTTTAAGATAGAAAATGAGACTTTTTCCTTGAACTTTTTTTTTTTAAGCAGCTTGATGTTAGTATAAATGAATGGCATGGAAGTTGGAGGGGCCTAAGGAGCTAAGAGAGGGGAACAGGGGGCATGAAGAGGCGGATGCTGTGGCTTTATCCCAGGCAGGTGGCTGTGACTCACAGCATGTGTTTTAGATGACAGAAGGATGTAGAGGTGTCCTGCGTGCAGTGCGTGGTGCCTGGTTGTTGCAGTTTGTCACCAAGTTTAGAAGGATCCTGCCTTGCGGAAAAAGTCCCTTAAACTTAGAATATTAAGGATTAAGGAAGAGTAGGAGGGAGAAGTCATGCTGAAACCTCTTGATGTAGAGAGAGAGTCCTGATGCCTGCCTCACAGGCTCTTGTTGAATAGAAGGGTGTGGCCAGACAAATGTTACATCTGAGCTTGAATCCCGCCTCTGCTTTCTGAATTCATGATGTTTAATGTCTAAGGATGAGGAAATCAAATCTGGGAGGTTAGTGTGAAAAAGATGCCTTATAGAACCCTGGGGAGGTGTATAAAGCATCACCCAGTAGTCTCCCGTATCAGCTGTTGTGTTTCCTCTTGATGTTGAAATGTGAAGGCTGGATGTATATTATTTGGTGGTAATAACAGAAATAAGAAAAAGTTTTCTTCTGTTCTGGGATGTGTGCTCATAAAAGTAGAAATCTTTGGGTGGTGTCTTTTGTGTTTTATGTTCATTGAGCATGAATTACCTTTTTTTAAAAAGGTATAACCTAGGAACAATAGAATATATAAATCTTAAACATCTTGATAAATTCTTACAAATATGTACATGTCAATTTAAAATGTATGAATTATGAAAATGTGAAAATACTTGTTCTTTAATCCTTCCCATTCCCATGCATTTCCCAGGTCTTACATTTGGTAACTTAGTATATTATTTTTCAGAAATTCTCCTATGCATGTATCCACAAACACTTTTTAATAATTCAATCATACTCTTTGTCTTTTTTGCTTTTACTCATTAATGTAGCCTGAAGAATCTTCAGTGTAGGTACAAATAATTAACTCTCCTTAAAACTAGCAGTTGCATCATTTTGCATAGGAGTGCAACAAATTAAATGTTCTTTTCATAGTGATTTCAGCTGACCATGAGTATATGTATGTCATAGGACTCTTGGATATTCTTTTTACTTGAATATTTTTATAAGGGAAGTTCTTAGACTGGAAATTGCTGTCAAAAGACATGCACATTTAAATCTGGAAGTACTCTACTCAAAACACTAAATTTGTCATGTAGAGTGAAGTAAGCCAGAAAGAGAAAAATATCATATATTAATGCATACATATGGAATCTAGAAAAATGGAACAGAGATAAAGATGTACAGAATGGGCTTTTGGACATGGGGACAGAGTGGAACAAATTGAGAGAGAAGCATATGTTATGATGTTAGATAGCGGGAAGTTGCTGTATGACACAGGGTGCTCAGCTTGGTGCTTTTTGATGACCTAGATGGTCTGGATGAGGGGGCGTAAGGGAGGGGACATATGTTTATGACTGATTCACGTTACTGTACAGCAGAAACCAACACAACATTATAAAGCAATTATCCTCCAGTTAAATTCAAAACACTAAATTTACTGATTGATACAGTCAGTCATAATTTGACAACCAAGGAGCTGTTCGCAGTGAATTGGGCAGAGAGACTATTTGCTCAAAGCTCAAGCATGGAGGGCTGTGTCGTTTTAGGAACAGCCTTATTCTTTCTGCATGGATGTTGTGCTGACTCTGACAAGTCTGGGTCCTGACTCATTTGTGTCCCTTGGATGTAAAAACTAAGTCAGAGCTATAAAGATTAAATTCTGATAACTGGAACTTCCCTTGTGGTCCAGTGGTTAAGACTCCATGCTTAGGATGCAGGGGGCATGGATTCAGTCCCTGGTCAAGGAACTAATATCCCACATCCCACATGCTGACTGGCGTGCCTCCCCCACCCCCCAAAGCCCCAAATCTGCTAACTTAGAGTTTGATTACCTGGGGTTTATGTTCTTTTAGTAACTTGAATTTTGGATTGTACCCCCAGAAACTTAACATCTTTTTGCAGTCGGAGCTTTACCAAGTAATATTTTGAGGAGAAATTTGATTGAAAATTAGTTTTCAAAACAAAGTTTTAACTCCTCCTACCACTTGAACTAGCCAGGTGAGAACTGGAGAGCTTATTTAAAGAGAACCTATGACGATGTTAAAACTGTTGGAGCTATGACTACTGAGTTTTTTCTGGTGATCCCCAAATGCTGATTTTTTTTAAGTCAGCTGTTCTTGCAAAAATGGAGAAGCTCTTGCTTTTCTTTGGAGAGATAAGTGAGGTTGAACGTTTTAATTTCTCTATTTTGTGGTTTGCAAGTTTACCTAATGATGCAGTTTTTTGAGTTTCAGAAATGGATTCATTCCTTATGGCTTATAAAAATTCTTAGTTTAACTAGCGTAAATGGAGCACCTGTGCTGGTAGACAGCTCCATGCTAGATTTCAGGGGCTAGAAAGGAGAACACATTTCTTTTTCCGAAGGAAAGTACATGGAGTGTAGTGTCTTGCACTTTGTTCTGCTTCAATTCCTCAGTGATATTTTTGTCTTAACACTAACAGTGGCTCACTGTGCCAGTGATCCCAGAGGTGGGTTACTATTTCTGCAGGTAGAGAAGTTGTAAAATACACCACTGGGTATGTATGGGATACCCCAGAAACAATAGGTGGGTCGTTGGCCTTAGCTGAGTGCTGGTGCAGCCAGCCAGAGATAGGTTCAGAGAGCAAGACATGTGAAGGCAATTGAAGCTGTGTGTGGTGGGGATGGCAAAGCAGAAGGGAAACAGAAGCCAAGGCATGGAAGTGTGAAATACCCTGGTGTGTGTGGGGGCATGGCAAGCTGTTTGGAATTAGAGAGACCCGAGTGTGAGGCAGGATGTTGCTGAAGGCTGAGCCCAGAGGGGCAGCGAGAGCAGCCGGTGTGCTTCAGGAGTTCTGATTCTTTGTGTGTTTAACTTTAGGGGCTCACTCAGTTCAGTTTATGTCAGTTAGCAGATGGTTATTTGGGATCATCTCATGCAAGACTTGATGCTTGGGGTTAATTTTGGGATCTGCTCACCAGAGATTATGTTGAACTGCTTTTACTTTATAAGTGCTTCCTGGAGACAGCTGTTCCCCAAATCATTCCATGCGCATGGAGCTGTTCCCAGCCCTCTGACTGGGATTTGGGTAAATCATGAGAGGACTAGGAACGCTATAGTGAGGCTGACTGAGCCTGTGCTGCTTGTTTTTAAGGTTGAGTGAAGAACCTGACGTCTCCATCAACGCAGGAGACGTGGGTTTGATCCCCGGGTCAGGAAGCTTCCCCTGGAGGAGGACATGGCAACCCACTCTGATATTCTTGCCCGGAGGGTCCCATGGACAGAGGAGCCTGGCGGGCTACAGTTAGTCCCTGGGGTCACAAACAGTCAGGTATGACTGAAGGGACTTAGCACATGATAGTTACAGTTTTAATCAGTGGTGATGATTAAAGCACTTAGCATTTGATTTTTATTATGACATCTCAAATGATGTAATGAACCTTTGGAGAAAAATGAGACCCTTCAATGTGCATGTGCTATTAACTGAGCAAAATTAGAGGCAGCAGTGCACACTTTTGGGAGGATTAGTGATCTCTTGCTTGGAATCAGACAAACATCAGTTTGAATCCTTGCTCAGCTCTGTGTTCCCTGGCAAACTGATGCTACTCTGGACTTCTCAGTTTATCTGTTCAGTCCAGTCACTCAGTCGTGTCCGTCTCTTGGCGACCCCATGGACTGCAGCACGCCAGGCTTCCCTGTCTATCACCAACTCCCAGAGCTTGCTCAAACATGTCTATCAAGTCGGTGATGCTATCCAACCATCTCATCCTCTGTCGTCCACTTCTCTTCCTGCCTTTTTATCTGTAAATAGGAGCAATAAGGTTACTGTACAAGTTTACCTGTAAATAGGAGCAATAAACCTTATTGTACAAGGTTGTTGGAAATTAAATCATAATGTTTGGAAAGGACTTCATGGAGTATCTGACATTGTTTCATATTAGTAAGCTGGTGTGTTTACAAGTGGTGATTGAAAATAAGAGATGAGTGTATTTATTTCTGTGTAATCCCATAGTTTGCTACTGATACATAGGAATGTTTGGCATTTCTTTGTAGAGTATGAGTAATGCATTGTGGATGTTAAGAGTTTGTACTTTAGGTCTAGATGTGTCCATCTTGGAATCCCTAAAATGTTAGGAAATTATCTTAAGAGAGATCATATTTTCAAAAAAGGGCAGGAGATAAACTCCTATTAATTTCAAAAAGGTAGGCAACATATGACAAAAATGTACACAGGATAAGCAGCAGTCAGAAAGGGATACCTGAAAGGCTCATCTACTTAGGAAAAGATATTCTGTCTTGCTTATCATTGGGGAAATGCCAGTTGTAATGCTATTTTCCCCCATCAAGTTAGGAAAATGAATAAGATTAATAATAACTGGTATTGGCAAATGTGTGTAGATTTGGGGATTCATACAGCAAAGACTTCTTGGCATGCTATTTGGGAGTATCTGTTAGAACTAAAATGTGAAGAATATCCTTCAGGTATCATGAGATACAACCTAGTCTTCATAGTTGTGTGCTCTGTAAGTATAGTTGTAATGAACAGTATTGTAAAGGAGCTCAAATCGCTAGGCAGGACTTGGGAAAAAGGTCTTTGGGTAGAAGTCCAAAGTATGTGCAGATAGACTTTCAGGTTTAATTATTTTACTTACTACATTTTAATAGGTATTATCAGATAATCTGGAACTTCCACTGTTGTCTACTTTCCAAGCAGAGAAGATTCTTAGCCGTAATTTGGCTGTCTAGGATGTTTTGCTTTTACTCATTTTTGAGCTTTAGGTTTTTGAAAAGGAGGAAGAGAACCAAGAACTGCTTTTCTTTCTTCAAAGCGCTTTGAAGTAATGTTAAACAGTGTTTAACTGTTAGGTCTTTGTTAAAAAGACATTTTTTTCCCTCCCCAGTATTGTTTAAAAGAAAATTGGAAATAAATGTCCTCTCAAAAAAAATAATACCATACTCTAACAAATTATATTGTGGTATATTTCTTAGCATTTATGAAGAGTGATATAAATTTAAATATACTGACATGTGAAGAACAAATTAAAAAGCATGTATGGTATAGCTCTTAAAAGATAGATGTTTGGCGGTGCGGGGGTGGAACTTTCATAGGCATATTTGCATGAAAACACATGAAAAGGGCTAGAAGCTTACCCACCAAAAAGATTGGTTATCTTTGCAAATAAGAAGTGACTGAGGAGGAGAGAGGCTAATCTTTGGCTTTGTTCTTCATTCTAATGGTCCTCAAACTTTTTGGTTTTGATTCTTCGATACTTAAAAACTGAGGCTCCTCATAGAGCTTTTATTTTTTTCTTGAAATATACTGTGTAGAGGGCTTCCCAGGTGGCTCAGCAATAAAGAATCTGCCTGCGATGCGGGAGATGCCCGTTCCATCCCTGGGTTGGGAAGATCCCTTGGAGAAGGAATTGGCAACCCACTGCAGTATTCTTGCCTGGGAAATCCCATGGACAGAGGAGCCTGGTGGGCTACAGTTCTTAGAGTCTCAGAGTCAAACGGACTGAGCAAGCACACAGTGTGTTAGAAATCAGCTGAATCCTGTTTTATATTACTTTAAATGAATAATACATAGTGTGTATGTTGTAATATATGTTACTATAATAAACATAGTAATAGATTTTTGTAACAAAATAAACTCATCCAAAGCCAAAATAAAAATTAGGAAAGTGGAATTGCTTTAAATATTTGTAGATTTCTTTAATGTTTGCCCTGATAGACAGCTGGACACTCATAACTACTTCAGCATTCAATTTGTTGCAGTATATTGTTCTGATTGAAACATGAAGAAAGTCTAACTTCACATAGATAAACTCTTAGAAAAGGAAAGGAGTATTTTAATAGTCTTTTTACATGATTGTGGGTATTTTTGTTCCTGTACTAATACTCTGCAAGTGGAATTTTTTAAAGGTTAGTTGCATTGTGGAACCTGAAATCATACCAGTAAATATTTTTTGTGCTTTCTTACATTAAAACCCATTGGTCTGTCTTGCACTTTGATCCTGAAGTATTGGGAAACTGTCGAAGCTCTAGGTGGTCGATAAGTCTTCTGAAGTTCTGATTTTTACTTAAAAGCTTAAAATTCAGTCATTGGCAACAAATGCTATTAGTTTTTCTTGAAGTAACTGGCTGGTTTTGTTCTCTTTTGAGAAAATGTCTATCAGACACTCAATCTTTAATAACCATGGTTGAAAACTGAAAGTGTTACTCAGTTGTGTCTGACTCTCTGCGACCCCATGGACTGTAGCCTGCCAGGCTCCTCTGTCCATGGGATTCTCCGGGCAAAAATACTGGAGTAGGTTGCCATTCCCTTCTTCAGGGGATCTCCCGACCTAGGAATTGAACCTGGGTCTCCTGCACTGCAGGCAGATTCTTTACCAGCTGAGCCACCAGAGAAGCTTAATAACCATCGTTAGTCTATNCAAAAATACTGGAGTAGGTTGCCATTCCCTTCTTCAGGGGATCTCCCGACCTAGGAATTGAACCTGGGTCTCCTGCACTGCAGGCAGATTCTTTACCAGCTGAGCCACCAGAGAAGCTTAATAACCATCGTTAGTCTATTGTTATTTCAAGTAAAAATGGTGCTCCACTAAAAAAAGTGAGTGAGTCACTGTTACACAGTGCTTTTTCTGCAGACAACCGTATTAGGTAGCCCAAGTGCTTTCTGTGTACAGCCCTTCTCTTCACATAGGTTTTAACAGGATATGTTCTCAAGGGTTACTTAAGAATATTAACTTTTACTGCTTTATTAAGGACATTTAAAAATGAATCTCAACGGTCTTCTCCGGCTGTCCAGTGGTTAAGACTGCCTTCCAATGCAGGGGTCAAGGCTTTGATCCCTGGTCTAGGAACTGAGACCTCACATGCTGCTTGGTGTGGCCAAAAATTAAAAAAAGAAACTTGTTATATTGCAAGTGCCTGTGATTACGGCTATCACAGGTTAGTCCCGTTGCCTTAATTCATGCTAAGGTGCCAGCAGTTTACCTACCACTGGTTTTGCACCATCAAGGCAAATGTCAACATGGTAAAAGAGGCAAATAACATCTTAGCGAAATAGTTTTGACTTCTTGGACCTCTTTGAAAATGTCTCCAGGACCCCCAGGAGTCCACATGTTGTATATTGGGAATTGCTGCTCTACAGAGGAGCATGATGTTTGAAATTATTAGGTATTCGTGTGAATACGTATTTACATCATAACACAACAGATGGCAAGAGAAAGTGAGGCTTTTATGCAGCTCCATGACATGTTAGCCTCAATAGGGAATTTTACCCAAGTCAGTCTGTGAAAAACAAGTGTGAAAGAGGAAAAAAAAAAGATGGAAAAAAATACGAGAAACTAAATATGAAAGAAAGAAAAGTCTAGGTGTATACGAGATAATTAAATAGTTAGGGAGCACTTAAGTGTGCGTGAGCAAAATGAAGTGAGTGTGGACGTTTGGCAACCACAGTTCAGCTTTAAGTTCCTCAAACCAAAGTGAACCCTGCATGGTGACCCCAAGTCTTGCCTGAGAAAAAGAACAGCCTCTGGTTATTCAGTATAACCTTGGGTTATTCCTAAAATGTTAAAGAGACCTAACTGTTAGAATGAAAGAGCAACATCACAGTTTCTTTCGGCAGTTGAGGTGTTTTGAGGCTGGAAGCTTGTGGTGACTCTTATTTGTAAGGGAGACCAAGTGAAGAGTCGAGCCTCTGACACATTTCAGCCAGCTTTCCGTGCCCTATATAAATTAGTTAATTTTAGAAAATAACTACTTTTGTTCATATCTCCAGAGAGGTAGTTTTCTTCTCTTAGGCAATGAATTTTTTTTTTTTCTTTTCAAGAATTAAATAAAACAAGGAGCTTTCACAGCATTAATATTTCACAGGTCTTTCCATTTCTTATATTTTTATTGGCTTGAGAAACCTTGGTAGCTTTCTATCAGGTTCTCTTTTTCAAATGGCTTTGTGTTAGAGATCGTGACATTTTTTAAGTGACTCATTCAACAAAGTTTTTTATGTTTCTTACCTGCCAGGTACTGCTTTAGATTCTTGGGAGACAGAAGTGAACAGAAGATAGTAACTTGCTCTCATGAAGTTTAGCGTCTAGGACTGCACCGCCCACTAGGGCAGCCACTGGCCACATGTGACTGTCAGACAGTCACAGTGTGGCCTGTCCAAACTGAGATTGTGTACGTGTAAAATAGACACTGGATTTTGAAGACTTGGTTCCAAAAGAGAATATAAAATGTCTCATGGATAACTTTTATATTAGTTTTACCTGTTTTCTTTTTACTTGAGTGTGGTATTGGAGAATTTAATATTATTGCATAATATTATTGCATCTGTGGCTTGTTTTTTGTTCTTGGACAGTACTGCTTTAGATGAGAGGGACAGATACACAATGTGAGGCATATTAAAGGCTACAGAAGGAAAAATAAGGCAGGGTAAGGAGGGATGAGGACAGTTGGCAAGGGTTTGGGTTTAGTGTTTTCAGTTGGATGATTAGGAGAAGCCTCATCTATGTGGTGCCTCATGAGCAAAGGTTTATAGGGAGTAAGGGGGTGTGGGAGGAGCAGGCGGGTGCCCCAGGGAAGAGTGCCGCAAGCAGAGGGGATGCTGAGCCCAGGAGTCCCAGCACCTGCACATGTTCGCTGCCTTTCTAGTCACCTAGGAGTCATCATGGCTTGTGACTGTCAGACAGTCACAGTGTGGCCTGTCCAAACTGAGATTGTGTACGTGTAAAATAGACACTGGATTTTGAAGACTTGGTTCCAAAAGAGAATATAAAATGTCTCATGGATAACTTTTATATTAGTTTTACCTGTTTTCTTTTTACTTGAGTGTGGTATTGGAGAATTTAATATTATTGCATAATATTATTGCATCTGTGGCTTGTTTTTTGTTCTTGGACAGTACTGCTTTAGATGAGAGGGACAGATACACAATGTGAGGCATATTAAAGGCTACAGAAGGAAAAATAAGGCAGGGTAAGGAGGGATGAGGACAGTTGGCAAGGGTTTGGGTTTAGTGTTTTCAGTTGGATGATTAGGAGAAGCCTCATCTATGTGGTGCCTCATGAGCAAAGGTTTATAGGGAGTAAGGGGGTGTGGGAGGAGCAGGCGGGTGCCCCAGGGAAGAGTGCCGCAAGCAGAGGGGATGCTGAGCCCAGGAGTCCCAGCACCTGCACATGTTCGCTGCCTTTCTAGTCACCTAGGAGTCATCATGGCATGGCTGAGTCAGCGCAGGAAGGGGGAACTCTGTAGGAGATGGAGTGCCTGCTGGCGGGGCGGGATGGGATGAGGAGAACCCGTGGGAGGGTCTACAGAATGGACAGTTGGGATGTTGTTCCGTGGCTAAGTCCTGTCTGACCTTTAAAAGGGAATTCTGCTGGAACTTCTCTGGTGGCCTAGTGGTTAAGATTCTCTGCTTCCAGTGCAGGGGGTGTGGGTTTGATCCTTAGTTGGGGAACTAAGACCCCATATGCCGCGGGATGTGGCCCAAAAAAGGGGGGAGCTCTGCTGAGGTTACACTATGGTGGGTGAAGGCTGATGAGGAAGGCCAGTTAGAAAATGGGCTGCTGTCCATGGGGTCCCAGAGTCCGACATGATTGAGCACACACAATTGAGAAGGCCGCAGTGGTGGTGGTGATGCGTGGTTAGAATATTGTGTTTTGAACATGAAGGGACTAAGTGCAGGGAATGAGCGAAGAATCAAGGATACCTTGACTCAAGCAACTGGAAGGATGATGTTTCCACTAATTGTGATGAGCTAGACTATGAGAGCATCATGACAAGGGGAGAGGGAGGTGAGTTCAGTTTGGCCAGGTTTGAGGTGCCTGTTAAGAGGTGGAGAGAGAACAGTGAGAAAGAGTGAGTATATGGAGGAGGAGGCAGTGTGAATGGGGGATCTGAGAGGATGGAGAGGAAGTGAAGGGGAACAGGGAAAGGCGCTCAAGGAACAGCTCCTGAGCTGGGAGGAGAGACTTGAAAGAAGCACCTGGAGGTGGTTAGGAATGTGTTTAAGAGGAGTTGCGAGCTGTGACAAGTGATGTGGAGCAGAGTGACGCTGGAGGTTGGCAACATTGCCCTCACGGGTATCCCGACAGGTGCAGTGGTGATGGAGCAGTAAGGCTCGGAGCCCTCAGTGGTAGGGATGTAAGAGTGGGTAGATGGAGAGGAAATCGACAGTGAGTGTGGATAAGTTTTCACGGGATTTGCTGTGAAGACAGCAGAGAAATGGGTTGGTACTTGGAGGGGTTGTAGTTTAAAGGAGGGCTTTAAAAGTTGCCTATTCCAATTTGTAGGAAAGTTGCAAAAACAGCACACATTATACATATACCTTCCATCCAGTTTCCCCAAATATTAGTTTTGACTACTCAAGTTTTCCTGGGTCATTTGAGAGTAAGTTGCAGAATTAACCATTTGTCTCTAAGTACTCAGTGTATATTTTCTAAAAACAAGGACATTCTATTAAATGACCGTAGTGAAATTATTTTTTAAAAAATTAACATTGAGACAATGGCATTTACTCTACAGATGTTATTCACATTTTGTTTATTGTCCACAAATGGTCTTTTTGGATCCTGGATCTGATCCAAGATTATAGACTTCATTTAGGTGGGTGTTTCTTTTTTTTCCCCTGCAAACGGGCAGTTCTTTAGTCTTTTGTCTTTCATGGACTTCCTGTTTTTGATCAGTGTAGGCTGGTTATGGTGTAGAATATCCCTCAGTGGGGGCTGGTCTGATATCTCCCTGTGGTTACAATCTGGTTATGTTCTTGGAGTGATAATGTGGTCAGTGTATCTCACCAGGAGGTTTGAGATGCTGATTTGGTCTGGTACTCCTGGAGATGTTGACAATTGGCTAAGCTGCGTCTGCCAGACTTCCCCAGTGTAAAGTTACTATTTTCTCCTTTGTATGCGCAACGGCGTGAATCAGCTATAAGAATACGTGTGTCCCCTCAGTCTTGAGCCTCCCTCCCGTGCCCGTCCCCCTCCGCCCGGCTGTCACATAGCACTGAGCTGAACGCCCTGTCTTGCACAGCAGCTTCCCACTTCCTGTCTCTTTTACACGTGGTAGTGTGTGTGTGTGTCAGTGCTCTCTCAATTCGTCCCACCCTTTCCTTACTCCGTTTATTTTGTTCCTTTATATTAGTGTGGATTCATTATTACTTTACAGAGTATAGCATGTTGCTGTTTTGTTGCTCTGGGACAGTGAGGGCCTTTAAGGTGAGAGGTATTATAGCATGGTGGTGTGTGCTGAAGACCTAATTCATCACACATGGAAAAATGGTTGTGATGATCTAATGTCCACAACACTAAATGAAATCTGTGCGTGCTTGTACGTCATCTTAGCAGCTTTGTACTTGAAAACAGACTTCAGCTGCCTAAATGCCATAAATCTAATATATTTGAATCTCTTCTGGGGCTGTCTCATAACTAGTGAAAGTCAGGTATATGTATATGTCAGGTATGTGTATATGACACATGGAGTCTAAATTCAGATAATTTAAACTCTGCCCCTGAAAATGTAATAATCACCCAGCATGTGCATCACTTATAGTAATTGTTAATCATATGTAGGTTATTTTTTCCATACCACTTTAACTTTGTTTTCCCTCATGACCATGTAGTCTTCCCAGTTGATTGTATTCTGTGCTGCTGCTAAGTCGCTTCAGTCGTGTCCGACTCTGTGCGATCCCATTGACAGCAGCCCACCAGGCCCCCCTGTCCCTGGGATTCTCCAGGCAATAACACTGGAGGGGGTTGGTGTTTCCTTCTCCAGTGTATGAAAGTGAAAAGTCAAAGTGAAGTTGCTCAGTTGTCCGACTCTTAGCGACCCCATGGACTGCAGCCCACCAGGCTCTTCCATCCATGGGATTCTCCAGGCAAGAGTACTGGAGAGTGGGGTGCCATAGCCTTCTCCGACTAATTCTATAGTAGGTATGAATTCTATAGTAGGTATGAAATTGGAAGAGTATTGCCATCTATTTCTTTGGTGTTTCTCTTTAATCTTACAATTGTTTGTAAGCTGTGTGCACACTAAAATGAAATCTTAAACTTTCTTTGGAGATAATATATTGGATATAGAATACCCACCAGAATAAAGCAAAACTAGTTTTCTTTTTTGTGGTAATTTAAAAAGTTGGAAGATTAAAAAAAAACACATAGAGTAAAGTTTAAACTGTAAAAATGGCTAAAATGATTGCAGTAATGTTTTTTCTCCTTCCCCGAATGGATCCACTGTGTAGTTTCTTGTGGCTTTATTGTTGGGGACCAGACTTGAATATATATGCAAGCATCTTTGATTGTTTACTTTTTATAAAAGTAGTTTAGTTCTGCCCCTTACCATTTTGATGTTTTAAAGAGCAGTTTTTAAGGTCCTTTGGAAGATAATACAGTGTATGTTCAATATATTAAAATGGTGGCGTCTTCGGGTAAGAATAAAGTATACTTACCGTATATGGGCTGATAATACATTAAAGCCTGTTTAAATGTGTTTGTTATTAATAGAATGTTAGCAGTATGTTAGGTTTCATTATTAGTACTTGGTATAGATTATTCTAATTTTCTGAGAACTCCAGCATGTGGTTTACCTCTATCGTCAGTTACAGAATGAAGAAATGTGTTGTGCAATGTTAAACCAAAAATTTAAAAAAGAACGAAAAAAAACTCCAAACCTCTGCAAAACCTCAAAGTAGTCCTTTTAAAATAGTATTTACATAATGTTAGATTAACTGGAACTCGTTGAGTGCTCTAAATTTAATTGATTTTTCCCCCCAATGTTTTGTTTATGAAAATTTCTTCAAAACTTTAATTTTACTTTTAGTCTTTTTTGTTTTTATTAATATTTTTTAATGGTGTTCTTAAACTGGTTTTTTCGGTTCCCAAACTGCTATTTAAAACTAGGGTTTTTTACAGAGAAATTTTTAAAATCCTCTGGAAAATACTGAAACTGATTTCTTAGTTAGAAGGTAATAGGTTAGAATTTTAAATAATTATTTTTAGTTTTTAGACTTCAGTATAAACATTTTAAAGTGAAGTTACGTTAATGAATTTTTAACAAGTGAGATGAAATAAAGATGTGTTTTAATTCCAAATAGAAGTGAAGAACATTTAGTGCCCATCAGTCTGGCTGATTCTGAATTTATAGACTTGTTTAAACTAATAGGTTTTAAATAATAAAATAGTTGTTATTCAGCATCTCATAATAGAATTATAGCTGGTAATTCATTACTACATAATACAATATATCTAAGATTAGTTGTCTTGAATTTTAAACGATTCACTAAGTTCATTTTAAAATGTTACTGTTTATACTGTCTAAATATGTAGATTTGACACATCGTAGTTTTGCTCATGTTAGATTTTTGTATTAGTAGTACTAGTGTTTAACTTTTTCATAACAGGTGTTAAATTTTATGATAGTGTAATTGAAAAGTTAAAATTTCAACCAAACTGCTTCTGAATGGTTTGGTCAAACATAAAATTCCAGTTAGCTAGTTTCATTGTAATTTTTAATTTGGTTTAAATACTGCCACCCTCAATCTCTATGTTTATGAAAGGACTAAATGAATATTTTAGTAACATTAGAATACCTAAAAACGAATATTTAACTTTTTGATTAAATTTGAAACACTAAAACCTTTTAGAATCCGCAATTGGTTTAATCAAATCTCAGTTTGTGTATTTATAGGTCTTGTTATTCTAGTAATGAAGAAAACACAAAAAATGCTAAGAATTGAAATTTTTGAAAATAAAGTTTAAAAAAAAAACATAGTTCTGACTTCGCAAAACTGAAAAATTTCCAAGATGCCTTTAATTCACAGCCAATTGATAATAACTTTTCTTCAAGAGATGGCCTTTTAAAAGGTCTGTGGTGAATTTGCAGTTTTATTTAAGAGGAAGATTAACATTTTATAGTAATCTTACTCAGTTAAGAAAGCAAATTTTTAAGAATGATATGTACGTTAACATTTTTAGCTATTGTCGTAATTGGCAGTAACGTTAAATGCATTGCTGGACTGAGTTTTTTAGATTAGGTAATTTGCAGTTTTTGGAAGAGCTGTTAAGATTCTGAAAGTGTTTATATAGAATCTACAGAATTTTAATGTGTGTGTTGGTACAGATAAGTCAGATCTGGTTCTGGTCGGATATCTTGGTGCTATTTGTTTGATCTCGTAACTGTTAAGCGTGAATTTACAGGCTCTTGGAAAGATAGACCAAGTTGTATATATAGTATTTTTCATGTTGGTTTTTCTGCTTGTATGAGAATGAAGGTAGAATTTTGTAGCTAGTTTTTAAAAACTTACCCACTATATATTTAACCTCTAACCCCAGTCCCCAAACACTTAAAGTTATAAAGTGAAAGTGAAGTCGCTCAGTCGTGTCTGACTGTTTGTGACCCGTGGACTATAGCCCACAAAGCCTCTCCGTCCGTGGGATTCTCTAGAGTACTGGAGATTATTCTCAAGAATACTGGAGTGGGTTGCCATCTAGGAGTAAATAACTATTTTAGTGATGTCCAACAGATAAATGTATAGGGAAGGTATTTAGGATTCTCAATATTTGTGTTTTTATTTTACTTCATCGCTTGGTTTTGTGTGATCTTAGTTCTCTGACCAGGGATTGAACCTGCTCCTTTGGCAATGAGAGTTTCTGGAGGAACTTCTGGAGGGAATGTAACTGATATATTTAAGATGTGTTCTGGTTTTCATCATCAGTGAAATGTGCTAAATGTAGGTGTATGTGTATAATGTAGAACCTCTTAGGAAAAAAAAGTTAAAATTTTGACCTAGGTCTTTCCCAGTCCTTGTGAAGCCTGTGTAAAAATAAAAATGACCTGGCATGGGAACAAATGGTGGTGAGAGAGGTGTATCAGAGTCCTAGTGTGCTGCCCCCTGGTGGATAGCCTGTCTGGCTCGCATAGGTTTTTGCACTTGTTTCTACAAGTCAGTCTTCAGGCAATTAAAGTGCTTGGCTGTTTTACGTGTTCTTAAGTGTTTTGAAAATGCATAAGCTTTTATTTCAACATTTTTACAAGGTGTTAAAGTCTAAAGTCCAGCCCACTAAAATTTAATGTCCTGTACAGATTGTTAATGACAGATTTAGTTTATGGTGGTTTTTCTAATAGTAAAGCTTTCAAAAGGGTTACAACATTTTGGGAGTCGGGGGAGAAAGGGCCGTGTAAAACTTGCGGTGTCTGTGTTACGGAGGATGTCTGAGAGCAGGTGGATGACTTCCAGGTACACTTGAGGGTAATTAGTGAGTGCTCTGCAAAGGGGAGAGCCTTTTACACCTTTGGTGCTCCGTGTCCTCTCCTTCTGGCTTATGCTAAACTTCTGGGCCAGTCATCTCTGTAACAAAGATGACCAGAAGCTTCTTCCTTTGAGAGATATGTGTCCTCTATGGGCTTTAGTCATAGAGAGTGTGCTTTTGTGTATTATCACAGAGAAAGGTTATCTGCAAAGTCTAATACACTATCTAGGTTATTTGCAAAGCCTCAAAAAGAGTTGAGTTGCCTTCGACGAGGAATGTCAGAGAGACTTGGATTAAACTTGTCCACCTTGTTTTCTTGATACATGATAAGCTTTTCTCTATAAAATAGACAACAAGGTCCTCCTGTGTAGCACAGGGAATGATACTTAATATCTTACAACAACCTATAATGAAAAAAGAATATGAAAAGTAATACATATGTATAACTGAATCACTTTGCTGTATACCAGAAACTAACACAACATTGTAAATCAACTATATTTCAATTAAACTCCAAATCAGAAAAAATTCAATTACATAAAACAGAATTTTCAACAGATTCTCTTGCAAGCAATAACAATTATTATATTTGCTTGATTATACAAAATGTATTAAAACTGGAAATATAAACTATGTGCATTGTATAACTCTACTTGGAAACAAGGCATCTAAACTTCATTGTTCAGACTCTCAGGTGTACTGAGATTATTGTAGTTACTAAAGTTAATGAGAAGATATAACTTGATAATGACCAACTGCAACTTTCTCACTTAAAAAAAAAAATAGAAAAAACACAAATCCAAGGATTTGTCCTGGGTAAGGAACACATCCAGGTAGGAGTAATATGAAATAAAATGTTAATATAGGGATATCCCTGTGTTCAAAATACAGATCTTTGGAAACTTTAGTCCTCTTGAAACACCTTCTTGTAGGTATAGTTCACTTAGTGATGGTGACTTTTATGTGGAAAATAAGTATTCTATAAAAAATGTTGTTAGCTCCTGAAATTACCTTGATAAATGGAAATAAAATGGCTCAGTGGTAAAGAATCTGCCTGCCAATGCAGGAGATGCGGGTTCCATCCTGGGTCAGGCAGATCCCATGGAGAAGGAAATGGCAGCTCACTCCAGTATTCTTGCCTGGGAAATCCCATGGACTGCAGTGGGCTGGTGGGCAATAGTCCATGGGGTTGCAAAGAGTTGGACATGATTTGGGGACTAAACAACAGCAATCTGAGAGGTGTATCAGAGTCCTAGTGTGCTGCCCCCTGGTGGATAGCCTGTCTGGCTCGCATAGGTTTTTGCACTTGTTTCTACAAGTCAGTCTTCAGGCAATTAAAGTGCTTGGCTGTTTTACGTGTTCTTAAGTGTTTTGAAAATGCATAAGCTTTTATTTCAACATTTTTACAAGGTGTTAAAGTCTAAAGTCCAGCCCACTAAAATTTAATGTCCTGTACAGATTGTTAATGACAGATTTAGTTTATGGTGGTTTTTCTAATAGTAAAGCTTTCAAAAGGGTTACAACATTTTGGGAGTCGGGGGAGAAAGGGCCGTGTAAAACTTGCGGTGTCTGTGTTACGGAGGATGTCTGAGAGCAGGTGGATGACTTCCAGGTACACTTGAGGGTAATTAGTGAGTGCTCTGCAAAGGGGAGAGCCTTTTACACCTTTGGTGCTCCGTGTCCTCTCCTTCTGGCTTATGCTAAACTTCTGGGCCAGTCATCTCTGTAACAAAGATGACCAGAAGCTTCTTCCTTTGAGAGATATGTGTCCTCTATGGGCTTTAGTCATAGAGAGTGTGCTTTTGTGTATTATCACAGAGAAAGGTTATCTGCAAAGTCTAATACACTATCTAGGTTATTTGCAAAGCCTCAAAAAGAGTTGAGTTGCCTTCGACGAGGAATGTCAGAGAGACTTGGATTAAACTTGTCCACCTTGTTTTCTTGATACATGATAAGCTTTTCTCTATAAAATAGACAACAAGGTCCTCCTGTGTAGCACAGGGAATGATACTTAATATCTTACAACAACCTATAATGAAAAAAGAATATGAAAAGTAATACATATGTATAACTGAATCACTTTGCTGTATACCAGAAACTAACACAACATTGTAAATCAACTATATTTCAATTAAACTCCAAATCAGAAAAAATTCAATTACATAAAACAGAATTTTCAACAGATTCTCTTGCAAGCAATAACAATTATTATATTTGCTTGATTATACAAAATGTATTAAAACTGGAAATATAAACTATGTGCATTGTATAACTCTACTTGGAAACAAGGCATCTAAACTTCATTGTTCAGACTCTCAGGTGTACTGAGATTATTGTAGTTACTAAAGTTAATGAGAAGATATAACTTGATAATGACCAACTGCAACTTTCTCACTTAAAAAAAAAAATAGAAAAAACACAAATCCAAGGATTTGTCCTGGGTAAGGAACACATCCAGGTAGGAGTAATATGAAATAAAATGTTAATATAGGGATATCCCTGTGTTCAAAATACAGATCTTTGGAAACTTTAGTCCTCTTGAAACACCTTCTTGTAGGTATAGTTCACTTAGTGATGGTGACTTTTATGTGGAAAATAAGTATTCTATAAAAAATGTTGTTAGCTCCTGAAATTACCTTGATAAATGGAAATAAAATGGCTCAGTGGTAAAGAATCTGCCTGCCAATGCAGGAGATGCGGGTTCCATCCTGGGTCAGGCAGATCCCATGGAGAAGGAAATGGCAGCTCACTCCAGTATTCTTGCCTGGGAAATCCCATGGACTGCAGTGGGCTGGTGGGCAATAGTCCATGGGGTTGCAAAGAGTTGGACATGATTTGGGGACTAAACAACAGCAATCAAGTATACTAAGTTTTAGATCAGCTTGTCTAATTGAAAGATGTGAACTGTATATATATATATATATATATAATTTAAACTTCTCTAGTCGACTCAGGTAGAAGTAAAAAGTAGCAGGTGAAATTACTGTTTTATACTGTCTAACCTAAAACTTTAAATTCAGTGTGGGATGATTATAAAAATTGTTGAGTAATTTTATACTCCTGTTTTTGTACATCTTTAAAATCTATTAAATGTGTTACACTCATAGAACAGTTCAGTTTGGACTGGGTGTGGCCAATGAGAAGTCCATTGGGCAGAGTAGCTTTAAGATACACAGCTTGTAAAATCACTTGTTAAAAATATGAGTCTTGCTGGAAAAAAACATAAGGGTATTTATAAAATTAGTTTAACTGTGGAAAAATGTGGGAATGATTAATTTTCAGTGTGACTCAAAGTAGAGATTTCATATCTTAGTACTTCATTCCCTTGTGACCACCCTAATTTTCAAGGAATATATGTGTAATTTGCTATGTTGTGTTACACTTAAATTTTTTTTAATTTAATTTTGAATAAATAATGCATTTATAGTACATAGTTTAAAATATTTTAAAAGACATTAAAAGAAAGTTCTTAATTATTCCTATACCTCAGGCACCCAGTTTTCATCCCAATCTCTTCCACGTGTCCACTGTTGGTAGTTTCTTTATTCATAGTCAAACAAAAACCAACATACATTTTTTTTCCTCCCTCCTTTTTTATTGAGCGATAGAGGTTTCCCCCCCTGCATCTTGCTTTCTTCCCCATATATTTAAAAACATATCTTGGATTTGTTTCTCGATAAGATATAACTAGCTCTTTTTTTGTAACAGCTGATTGATTTAGTGAGTCCTCTGTTGATACACATCTAGGTTGTTTCTGATATTTTTCTATGCAGATAAGTCTGTATAGAAGCATTGTGTGTATGTGTGTGTGTATGAGCATGTGTGTTTACATATTGACGTTTCTGTTAAGGGGGAAGAGTTTTTCTCTGCTGATGCAGGTGCCCTGGTTCAAATAAGGAATCTCAGAGAGCTAATGTTACACTTTGAAAGAGCTACCCTTTGGACTCATACAGGCAAAGAATCTTTTCTTTAAATAGACACTGCCCCTGATGTTCAGCTGCGTGTGTTTCTCTGGTTGGTTGAAATACTCACGGTGACTTTTCTGGTGAAAGACTTGTCAGTGTGAAGACTAGAGAAATCTTTTGGTTATTCAGGAATCAAGGATCAGTTTGTGTTCTATTAATTCAACTATTATTTTTCAAAGTGATCTGAAATCTTGCTTTGCACGTGTCCTAATAAAGTTCAAGAACTTTATGGGACATGTAATCTCCTACAAGGAAAAGAGATGGAAGTGCATATTTGCAGACATTAGTAATAGGAATGGCACGCAGAAGAACACCCAGCCTTTCTTGGATTCTTCCAAGTTTCCAGCCATACACTTAGGGCTGTCAGACCGTTCCCTATAGATGAAGATGGCAGTGTGCACCTTTAAAAGAGAAATACCGCTGTTTCTGTGAAGGGGACATGGATGTTACTCTCATGAAGATCTGGAAGCTGGGAAATGACAAAATGAATCGCCTTCGATTCTCACTTAGAACCGTAATGTTTAAAGAGACTGTTGTTCCTTTACTTGAGTAATTGCCGGTTATGAACCAGGCAGTCAGCTAAGTGCTGTAGTATATAGTAGTGAATAAGATAGAAATGACTTGGCCTTCATGGGACTTGCCCTGTTGCACAGACCTCATGGGTGCGTGGGTGCTCAGTGGCCCCCAAACTTAAGTGTGTGTGAAACCGCAGTTCCCCTGCCCCATCCCCAGAGGTTCTGATATAGGAGGTCTGTAGTGGGGCCCTGACGTTTTCATTTTAAGTAAGCCTTCCTGGTGATGGTAATGTGGATGTTCTTTAGACCACACTTGGAATGACATCTCCTTAGTTTTAAATTTTATTTAAGTATACTTAATTTATGTTGCAGTAATTTCTGCTCTACAGCAAAGTGATTGAGTTACGCATACATTCTTTTTCATAATGGTTTATGATAGGATATTGAATATAATTCCCTATGCTATACAACAGGACCTTGTGTTTATTCATCCTATATATAAAAGTTGCATCTGCTAATTCCAGCCTCCCAAACCTTCCCTCCTCCACCCCTTCCCCCCCTTAGTAACCAGAAGTCTGTTTCTGTCTTGTAGATATGTTCATTTGTGCCATATTTTAGACTTTACATGTAAGCGATATCATACGGTATTTGCCTTTCTCTGACTGACTTTGGCTGAGTGTGATAAAATCTCTAGGCCCACCCTGTTGCTGCAGATGGCTTTATTCCATTTGTTAATGGCTGAGTAGTGCTCCATTGTGTTTATACAGCACATCTTTATCCACTCAGCTATCAGTGGACCTTTAGGCTGTTTCCAGAGTGACATCTCTTTACTGGTACAGTTTCTTTTCCTTTCCTCCATCCAGAATAAAATTCACCAGGCTCTGGCGTTCCCTTTAAGTGTTGCAGCAAATATGCTGTTCTTCACAGGACATGTGACTTGTTAACTGTCAGTGCAATCGATGGGATTCAGTTTTATATAGAGATTCTTAACCTGAGATCTACTCAGTTTACTCCTGACTCTCAACCTTGCTCCCTCCTTCCAGTTTTACTGACCTTTCTTGAAGAGTGTCCTGAAATGTCTATATCTTCTGCGAGACTCAAAAATCTTTGGGGGACAGAGAAAACTGATGTTAGAGAGCTAGTTAGAACTGTTGGAATATGTAACTGCTTTCTCTTGATTAATCTTATGGATAGGAAATAATATCTTATTTTTCCCTTATCAATTAGTAACATTTATTTTATAAAACACAAAAGCAAAAAGTAATTGAAAACTGCCCATGATTCTACCAGTCAGAGCTCACCATAGTCAGTATTTTGGTGTTATACTTCTTTATTTCTGTTTGTTTATGTGAATGTGTGCACATTTTTTCTGTTTCTGCTTGGGGACAATTGTTCATTTATTGTGGTAAAACATTTAAAAATGAGATCATATCCCATGTTTAATAATATGCTGTTTTTCAGTGAACAATGTTATGAACATATGTCCTGATTAAATATTACACGTTTGTAATGTCTCTGAGATTTTGTTATATATTGTCATTTGTTTAGTTAACCCCTTTTTGTCCAACAGTTTTATTGAGGTATGGTTTATGCAGTCAAGAGCATCTTTTTTATTTTTATTTTATTTTATTATCTAAGTACATCTTTTTAAAATTAGAGCATAGTTAATTTATAGTATTGTGTTTGTTTCAGGTGTACAGCAAAGTGATTCAGTTATGCATATATGGATCTATTCTTTTCCAGGATAGGTTATTACAAGATAACCTGTACGGAAAAAGTTGCCTGTGCTATACAATAGGCCCTTGTTGTTTACCTGTCTTATATATAATAGTGTGTTTATGTTAATCCCAAACTCCCAATTTATCCCCTGCCATCTCCAAGTGCATGTTTTTTAAACTGTGCAAAGCAGTGAGTTTTGACAACTGTATATACCTGTGAAAGTACAACCACTGTCGAGATGTGGAACACTTCTATCCCTGAAACGTGTATGTATATATTTTTAGGGGGTAGGATGCTTCTTTTCCTTTGAGCTTAGCCCTTTTGCCTGGACATCTGGGTTCTTCGCAGTTTTCCTCATTTACAAACTTATAGCCAAGTTTTTGAGCCTGTTACAGCTTTGCCTACAGGGAGAATGAAAGGGGAGAAAGCTTGGGAAGCTGTGCTGCTTGTCCGAGGACTTTATAAGAAACTGCTGGCTCACCCAAGAGGCAAGGTTATGCCTTTTGGTGTTCTTCAGCCGCAGTGTGAAATGGGTCATTTCCCCTGGAATTCATCTAACTGGAGTATTCTGTTGAGGTTGGCCTTTTAAGGAGCTCATTCTTAACTGTATAAAATAAGAAAAGATAGATTTAATTATTAATACATTATTGAATGGTGGAATTAGTACAGGTAGTTGTATTGAATTTGCCCAGGTTGAACAAGTTCCTCTTTGGGCGTAGCTTGTGTTGGTTGGATACAGGTAAGAAGGAAAATCTGCAGCGGGTAAAGAGTATCTCCAGGTGACAGGTTGAAGAGGCCATGCCATACTCCTCTGAGTCCACAGCCTTGGTTTTTTATTTGAAAGTGACCCGTGCACACGTTGGAGAAGGCAATGGCACCCCACTCCAGTATCCTTGCCTGGAAAATCCCATGGACGGAGGAGACTGGTGGGTTGCAGTCCATGGGGTTGCAGAGTCGGCATGACCATAGCTAACACGGTGCTCTCATGGACCATGTGTCCCAGCTCTTTTTTTTAGTTAGCTGCACCTAGTCTTAGCTGCAACATGCAGAATCTTTAGCTGCTGTATGTGAACCCTTAGTTGTGGCATGTGGGATCTAGTTCCCTAACGAGGGATTGAAGCCACACCCCCTGCATTGGGAACTCAGGAGTCTTAGCCATTGGACCACTAGGGAATTCCTGTCCCAGCTCTTTGTGTGAGAAATCAAAGCAAAGAGGAATATGTCACAGGTTTATTTAGGTTTGGTTTTCTCTTCCTGACTTCAGCTGGTGTTAGCTGTGTTACATCATGATTCAAGTCTCAGCCTCTTTATCTGTGATGTGGGAAATTGGTGATTCTCTTGATTTGTTTAAGAGATGGTAGAAAGAAAGAGCACGGATGGCCTTTGGAAGGAATAAAGAAAATGAACATGTAGGACTTACAGCTCATTTGGATGGAAGATTGCAAGTCTGATACACTTGTGTGTCTTGTATTAGGACTTAGCATGAAATGACTAACTTTAAGTGTCTAGGTGCCATTGTATACAGTTTTCATGATATATCTTGAGGCAGCTGAATTAGCTGACTTTCTGGCTTAGTTGGAAACGATGGTTTCCATACTTTTCTTGATGTTCACACATGTCCATTTAATGTCAGTATTGACTCTTAAGTATGTGAATTGACTGTATGATTTAAAGCTGTGGGGCAAAGTGAGCATTTTGTTTAAGGTTGGCATATCTTTGATCTTTGGGTTTGACATGAAACCTTGTACTTTTTTCTGAAGTTTTTCTTGATAATAGTTATTGATTGGATTATGAGTGAAATCAGTAAGATGGAATGTAGTCAGGAGGATGGACTGTGGAGCCAGAATTCCCAGAGCTGGATTCTGACTATGCCACTCCTGAATGTGTGTGTTTAGACAAGATGGTGGTGGTCAGTCGCTGAGTCACGTCTGACTCTTTGTGGCCCACGGACTGCAGCGTGCCAGGCTCCCCTGTCCTTCGCTATCTCCTGGAGTTTGCTCAGACCATTCCTGTCCATCGAGTCAGTGATGCCACCCGACCGTCTCATCTTCTGTTCCCCGTCTCGCTCTCCTGCTCTGTCTTTTCCAGCATCTGGGTTTTTTCCACCCAGTTGGTTTTTCATGTCAGGGGGTCAAACTTTTGGAGCTTCAGCTTCATCATCAGTTCTTCCAGTGAGTATTCAGGGTTGACTTCCTTGAGGATGGACTGGTTTGATCTCCTTGCTGTCCAGAGGACTCCCAAGAGTCTTCTGTAGCACCATAGTTTGAAAGCATCAATTCTTCAGTGCTCAGCCTTCTTTATGTCAGCAAAGTGGTGTCTCTCCTTTTTAATATGCTGTCTAGATTTGCCATAGCTTTCTTTCCAAGGAGCAAATGTCTTTTCATTTCATGGCTGCAGTCACCATCTGCAGTGAATCTGGAGCCCAAGAAAATAAAATCTGTCACTGCTTCCACTTTTTCCCCTTCTGTTTGCCGTGAAGTGATAGGACTGGATGCCATGGTCTTAGTTTTTTGAACATTGAGTTTTAAGCCAGTTTTTTTTACTCTTTTTCACTCTCATCATGAAGCTCTTTAGTTCCTCTTCACTTTCTGCCATTAGAGTGATGTCATCCACTTATCTAAGATTGTTGATGTTTCTCCTGAGAATCTTGATTCCAGCGTGAAATTCATCCAGCCTGGCATTTCTCATGATGTTCTCTGCATGTAAGTTAAATAAGCAGGGAGACAATATACAGCCTTGCTGTACTCCCTTCCCAGTTTTGAGCCAGTTGTTTCATGTAATATTCTTACTGTTGTGTGTGTTAGTCACTCAGTCATATGTTTGTGACCTCGTGGGCTGTAGCCTGCCAGTCTTCTCTGTCCCTGGAATTCTCCAGGCAAAAATCCTGGAGTGGGCTGCCATTCCCTTTTCCAGGGGATCTTCCTCACCCAAGGATCAAACCCACGTCTCCTGCGTTGCGGGTGAATTCTTTACTCTCTGAGTCACTAGGGAAGCCCTTGGACAGGTAAAGTTGTGCTTTTATCTTAGAATCTATAAAATGCTGACTTGAGGTTAGATAACAGACGTTGTCTTGAGCAGTTTGGGCTTCTATATAGACTAGATGGCTTAACAGATGCTTATTTTTCAGTTCTAAAGACAGGGAAGTCCAAGGTCAAGGTGCAGGTGGGTACTTAGAGTTCTTGCTGAGGGCCCCCTTCTTGGTTTGTAGACCGATGCCTTCTTGCTGTGGGGTCACATAGCCTTTCCTCAGAGTGTGCAGTGAAGACAGCCCTGGTCTCTCTTCTTAGAAAAACTGTAGTTCCGTTATGGGGGCTCCATGCTCCTGTCCTCAGTAAGCCTAAATAATCCTCAAAGGCCCATCTCCTAACACCATTGCGTAGGGAGAGGGGCTGCAACATACGAATTTGGGGTGGGAAACATAAACATTCAGTCCATAATGGACATAAAGCATTTTCTCGCTTACATTCTTATTTATACCTGGGGTCAGGCTTTAATGTGAGGGGGGCGGAGTAGAGATCAAAGACTTTTGGTGAAAACCTAGTAATCAAACTTTAAGTCGAAAATAACCAGTTGGACTTCTCTGCTGGTCCACTGGCTAAGACTTCTTGCTCCCAAGGTGGGGGGCCCGGGTTCAATCCCTGGTCAGGAAACTAGATCTCGAATGCTGCAGCTAAAAGATTCTACATGGTGCAACCAAGACCTGGAGCAGCCATTTAAGTAAATAAATGTTTTTTAAAAATAAAATAACAATTGGCCCTCCATGTCTGTGAGTTTTTGCATCCATGGATTCAACTCACTGCGGATGAAAAATAATTGGGAAAAAAATTCCGGGAAGTTCCAAAGACGAAAACTTGAATTTGCTCTGTGTGGGCAACTATCTGCCTTTTATTTATATTGTATTTACATCTGTTTACATAGCATTTACTTTACATTAAATATTATAAGTAATCTAGAGACGATTTAAAGTATTTGGGATACTATCCATTTTATATAAGGGGCTTGAACATCTGTGGATTTTGGTATCTGGCCAGCAGGGCAGGTAGGGGGTACTGGAACCAGTCCCTTTGAATATGGTGGAAGGATGACTGTAATCAGTATGGACATGTGGCTTATTTCTCTTTCCAAAAAAATGTATATTGTCTAGTTCTGGCCTAGAAGCAATGACCAGCCCAATATCAGTGAGCATTCTAGTGACCAGGTTGTGTTTCAGTATATTATTTCTGACTAAAAGGAACCAGTGTTTGTAGACAGAACTGGTTGAAGATGGTGGCAGGAAGTGTACAAATTGGAACCGGGGTGATCATAACAAAGCAGACAAGCTCTCAAAGATTACTGGAGAGCTGCATCATTTCAGAAGATGCAGGATCTGTGTGCAGAAGCTTCTACTGACTAGCCAAAGAGGGGGGATTTAGTGCAGTGGGTGATAAGCACAAAATATCCATGCATACATAACGTTGTGTGTGTATGCTAAGTTGCTTCTGTCGTGTCTTGACTCGGTGCGACCCTATGGACTGTATAGCCTGTCAGGCTCCTCTGTCCATGGGATTCTCCAGGTGAGAATACTGGAGTGGGTTGCCAGTGCCCTTCTCCAGGGGATCTACCCTACTCAGGAATCAAACCTGCATCTCTTTCATCTAACCTGCATTGGCAGGCTGGTAGAAAATAAGCATTTAGCCCTCTTTGGACAATGCCAGGGGACCAGTTCATTATTCTGAAAGTTTGAAATAACAATGTCTTTGAACTGCAGAAAGAGGACACTGAGATGAGGGTTTGCATGAAGATGGTTTATTTTGGAGATGATTTCAAGAAGCAAGAGTGGGGGCCTGGAAAGAGTGAAACGGAGGTTTGGGAAAGCCAACAAAGGGCACTTTATTGAGGCAACAGGGCCTTTGAGACACGAGCAGATATGCCTCCCGGGCGGAAGACAAGGGCATTTATCTACTGGCTCCCACGTTCTCCTCTGTAATCTCCAGATTGTCTTCAGGGTTTCAGCTCTCCTCTTCCTCTGGACTATCCTTGAACTCTGCTGAGGCTTGGGTGAAAAACCTGAGGAAAAACAGATGCCTTAAGGGGTGCTTAGGGATAGAAGAGGTAGGGCAACTTCCCTGTGCCCAGGGCTGTCCCACAGGTGGTGGATGAAATCAGAGATGAGCTAGGGGATGTGATAAGTGGCACAAAACCATCTGCTGCAGAAAGGAGAGAATCAAGTGTTTATCCTGCCTTCACTCTGTTCGTTGTGGCTCAGAGTCTCCAGATACGTGATAAAGGAAAGTTGTTCTTTATGGAAAAACTCCAGCTAAATTTAAAAGTATGGAAGGCATGATAGAATGAGGAAATCCATTTTCAACCTTGAATGAAACAATATTTAGGGACTGATCATTAAGTGACTGCAGCCGGAAGACAGCCAGAGATAAGGTATCTTTTCATGGAAGTACACAACCTCTCCCTAACCAACTAAAGTCTTCAGATCCAACTACCACTTCTATAGGGCCAGACTAACATATTAAACACCACCGTGGGCACCACCTGGATTCCCTGGACTGCTGGCTGCTGGTGGAGGCCAGCAGGGAGAGAAGGAGGGAAAGAGAGATGGGGGAGGGAGAGATGGAGGGGGAGATGGAGGGAGGGAAGGGGAAGAGAGGAGGGAAAGAGGTAGGAGGGGGAGAGGGAGAGGGAGGAAGGGGGAGAGGGAGAGGGAGGAAGGGGGAGATGGAGGGAGAGGGGTGAGAGGGAAAAGGAGGGAGGGAGAAGGCGATGGCACCCCACTCCAGTACTCTTGCCTGGAGAAGCCCATGGATGGAGGAGCCTGGTGGGCTGCCGTCAATGGGGTCGCATAGAGTCGGACACGACTGAAGCGACTTAGCAGCAGCAGCAGCAGCAGCAATGGGGAGTGTAAGTAGTAAAATCCAGGCAGTAAGAAACCAGAGGAGAATGGCAGGTTTGTGGTTTTTTGTTTGTTTCCTGACTGAGTGCAGCAGTCCGTGCATGGGACCCTTTGAAGGAGTTTGCTGTTGTCTTCATTACCTCCGCCATAGTTTGGCCCCAGGTCAAACAACAGGGTGTTTCCCTTGTGGCTTAGCTAGTAGAGAATCCCCCTGCAATGCAGGAGACCTGGGTTCGATCCCTGGGTTGGGAAGCTCCCCTGGAGAAGGGAAAGGCTACCCACTCCAGTATTCTGGCCTGGAGAATTCCATGGACTGTATGGGGTTGCAAAGAGGCTTTCTTATCTCTCCTTGCTATTCTACTTATTTGTCTACTTAAAGAGTAACCTAAAGACAAAGAGTTACTAAAAATACTATTTTAAAAGACATGAGAATGACAAAAAATATGGGGGTGGTGGTTACATTCTGGGAGGTAGGCATTGGGAAAGAGCATGGTAGTTTCAATTGTCTTGTTCTAATTATTTGGGTGGGTGGATTCATATATGTCTATGTTTTGTATTAACAATTTAAAGATGTTGTGCATCTGTGTATATCAAACTGAACATAGCAAACAGTTATTAATATTTAAAATGACTCAGAATGCAATGAATAAAACCCAGAATGAGTTACTTATGTAAGATATATGACCTTGACCTTCAAATAAATAGCAAGAAAATGGAGTGAAGGGATTTTCTTGTGTCAAACAAACCTTAAGAGACATCTACTCTACTCATGTGGGCATATTGTTGGTATCTTGATATGAGCAGATCAACTGTAAAAAGATAGCAGTTCAGTTCAGTCGCTCAGTCGTGTCCGACTCTTTGCGACCCCATGAATCGCAGCACGCCAGGCCTCCCTGTGCATCACCAACTCCCTAGCCTTGACTAGACGGACCTTAGTCGGCAAAGTACTGTCTCTGCTTTTGAATATGCTATCTAGGTTGGTTATAACTTTTCAATTGGAAATAGAGTGGGTATTCTATACCTAAACAGCATATTAAAAAACAGAGACATCACTTTGCCAAGAAAGGTCTATATAGTCAAACCTCTGGTTTTTCCAATCATCATATAAAATGAGATGAAGTGTGTACAGCTGGTCCATCAAAAAGGCTGTGCGCTGAAATATTGATGCTTGTGAATTGTAGTGCTGGAGAAGACTCCTCAGTCTCGTGGATTGCAAGGAGATAAAACCAGTCAATCCTAAAGGAAATCAACCCTGAATAGGAAGGACTAACGCTGAAGCTCCAATGCTTTGGCTAAAGACCCTGAGGCTGGAAAAGATTGAGGGCAGGAGGCTAAGGGGGTGACAGTGGATGAGGTGGTTCGATAGCATCACCTACTCAGTGGACATGAGTTTGAGCAAACTCAGTGGAAGACCGAGGAGCCTGGTGTGCTACAGTCCATGAGGTTGCAAAGAGCCGGACACAGCTTAGTGACTGAGCGCCAAAAAAGTTCTGTTATTAAGGAATTTTTGTTAATCATTTTAAGAAACTATAATGGTGATAGTTATTTTTAAAGCAAAAAGGTCCTTTAGTAGGTTTTTCCAGATGTACTGTAGCATGACAGGTCGTGTATGTGGGATTTGTTGGTATACATGTGAGTAGAAATAAACAAGGTTTAGGTAGGTAATCATACTTGATAAACTGATACAGGCATATGGAGGTTGATAACGATTTTTCTAGTTTGGTGTCAATATGAAAATTTGCATAAAATCAATTTAAATCTGTTCTATTTTACTTAAACCAGCTTTTAATAAATAGTACTGGATTTTATAGAAACTATTTCAAGCCTAATAAGCATTTTTTAAAGGTTAAATGGAAGAATTCCCAGATGATCCAGTGGTTAAGACTCTATGCTTCCATTGCAGGGAGTGTGAGTCTGATCCTGGTCAAGAAACTGGGATCCCACAGGTTGAGTGAGTGGCAGGCCAAAAAAGAAAGAAAGAAAAAGGTTAAATGAGAACTTAAACTTTACCTCATTTTTCCCTGTTGGCAGAAAAGCCTTAAATTCTATATGATTAATTTATAAATAGATTGTGTGGAAGTTTTCTTTGAAAATAGCACAGGTGGTTAACTTCTCTTTCTCCTGTTTCTGGTCTCAAAAACCTGAAAGTTTTCTTTGAAATAGCACAGGTGATTAACTTCTTATTCTCCTGTTTCTGGGGCTGTTGATCTTCCCACTGTAATTTTCTGTATTCCCACTGTCTTCCCACTGTAATCCCACCATGATTTTATTACATCAGCTGTAAGAAAACCATTGGGAATGTTAGTAGTTTCTGCATAGTGGATCTGTGAGTCTTGTGTTTTCGTCCCCCTCTCTGTATTACAACAAATGTTAATTTAACTATCAACTAAGTGCTTCTCAGCTGCCACACAGTGTTCTAGGTTCTGAATGCGACAGTGAACAAGACAGCCTAAGAGTCTCTGCCCCTATGGGGTGTGATCCTTGTAATAAAACTTGGGTGTGTTTTAGGAGGAGGTGAAATGCCAGCTTATTTTGCTGGTAGTTAAAATTAAACTCTAATGATTTGGTAATCACAGAGGAGAAACAAATACCATTATCTGTCTTCTTGACTCTTAGGTATTTAGAATCTAATTTAAATATAACCCAATTCTAAAAGCTCAGATGGGAGATGGGAGCTGGGAAAACAAAGTGGGAAAACACAGTTCTGGATGTCAAAACACTGTGCCGTGTTTAGACCCCAGGGACTGCAGCCCACCAGCCTTCTCTGTCCATGGGGTTCTCTAGGCAGTAATACTGGAGTGGGTTGCCATGCCCTTCTCCAAGGGATCTTCCTGACCCTGGGATCGAACATGAGTCTCCTGTATCTCCTGCATTGCAGGCGGATTCTTTATCTCTGAGCCACCAGGGAAGCCCGTCAAAATACTAACTTTATGAAAATAATCCTGGTGTTTGTCTAAAGTGAAGCTTTAGAGAATCAGATAATGGAAACGGACCGTCAGTTAAGGGAAATAATTATTCTGATATAACTTCTAATAAGTAAGTAGGTGTCAGATGTACATTTTGAAGAATATGTGGGGGAAATATGGCTGATGGATTACTTCTAATGTACAAAAAATGGTATCCTATTTAAAGAAAATTTTGGGACCCCTGTGAAGTAGATATTTGTTCTTGTAATAAAGAAGAATTACCTGCTTGGTGACCTTAACTCTCTGTGTAGACTTTTGTGTGTGCACTAGGGAAATTTCTTTAGTAATATATATACACCCGTATATATACACCCAGAAGCAGAGTCCAATAGAGTTGAATACTGGGCTTCTTAACATTGTGCTCTTATTTCTTAATGTGTCAGTTGCTTGATTAAGACAGATTAGTACTTGCAAATGTGTAGTAAATAATTCTTACTTCTTAGTTACCCAGGGTAAATGTTTACACAATGTGAGTAACTTTTCTGCTTGCTAAAGCAGTACATGGAAGATTGAAATCTTTGTTTCAGGAATACTTTTATTAGGGTGTATTTTTTTAAGGTTTTTATTGAAGAATATAAAACTTATACAAAAGCAGAAATACAGATGCTTCCAGCAGCTTTAACAGTTATTAGCACATGATTTATCTTTTAAACAAATTCCAGGATCAGATGTGTAAAATCTAAGACTACACGGTGTTGGAAAATGTTTTCTTAAATTGACATTCTCTCACTATCTCTGATACTTTGCCCTTGGTGATTATGCTTTGTTTTACTGTCTAATAAAAATAATGTAAAAAAGATTTTTCTTTCATCCTCTATTTTATGATTACAAACAGGACATAGCTGAGTTTGGCTAATTTACGTGCTAATTTAGAGTTCCCTAAAGGCGAGCCACAGTCCATGGGGTCGCTAGGACTCAACTTAGTGACTGAAAGACAAGAGCAAAGGGATAGGCAGTGTCTGTGGCGTTCATTTAAGTTCTGTGGTGAATGGAAGAGAACTAGACTATCAGTGCAGCCTGCGCTGAGGTACCTAGAAGAGGATCATTGGACCTGGAAAGGGGAATTAACTGTAGAGCTAGAGGCTAATTATTTCACCTGAGATGTCATGCCCAGTTGCTCGTCTCTTTTTAAAAAATAGCTGGTTGACTTTAAATTCCTTTCCCTTGTAAGAGGGTGATTGGTGTGTGGTGTCCAGAGTACAGTCTCCCATAACTCGTGTTGCTTCCTTCTTTCCATCCTTCCTCTCTTACTCTGATAGTTTTGAGGAGGGGGTAGAAGAGGAGGAGATATATGATGCTGCTGCTGCTGCTAAGTCACTTCAGTCGTGTCCGACTCTGTGTGACCCCATAGACGGCAGCCCACCAGGCTCCCCCGTCCCTGGGATTCTCCAGGCAAGAACACTGGAGTGGGTTGCCATTCCCTTCTCCAATGCATGAAAGAGAAAAGTGAAAGTGAAGTCGCTCAGTCTGTCCGACTGTTAGCGACCCCATGGACTGCAGCCCACCAGGCTCCTCNGGCAAGAACACTGGAGTGGGTTGCCATTCCCTTCTCCAATGCATGAAAGAGAAAAGTGAAAGTGAAGTCGCTCAGTCTGTCCGACTGTTAGCGACCCCATGGACTGCAGCCCACCAGGCTCCTCCGTCCATTGGATTTTCCAGGCAAGAGTACTGGGGTGGGGTGCCATTGCCTTCCCCGAGATATATGACAGTTTTTATCATTTTACAAAGTATATATTGTGTTTTATATACATAGTGTATATATATATATATATATATAGGAATATGTGTAGGCATTAAAACTCGGGTGGGGATTTTTAATGATTTTTTTGTACCCTGGATTCCTTTGGCAGCCTGAAATGTGTGGACCTCTTGGAATATTTTTAAATGCATAAAATAAAGCACATAGGATTATAAAGGGAATTATTTTGAAATATAGTTAGAAAATGTTAAAACCAATAATAATAACATGTGTTTCTTAACATACATAAGTAACAAGTTCTAGCAACACAGCTAACTATCACAGTAGTGAATATACAAGATCTGCAGCACCTTAATGTAAAATGAAAATGCCTGACTTATTTTAATGTCAAGAGTACAAGCCATGTAATTCTACTGTGGTTTAATGGCAACCTTCACTATTGAAGGTGGCTAAATTTCACTTAGGGGATAGTGAAAATAAACGTGACCCCGACCCCTCTGCACCCCACTGCTCCTGTCCACCTTCGTTGAATTCTGTCCATGAATCCTTTGGCTGTGATCTCAGATTAAGAACATCTGGACTACGGCTTTGTTTGTGTTCTGGGATGCTTTGAGGCTGAAGGGTTTGAACTTGGCATATAGTCATTAGATGAAATGTGTTCAGACATTGTATCTGCCAGTTTTAGTGGCTTTTAGGGTAAGCCACAACAATCCAGTGATGCTCAGTTTCCAGTGGTCTCACCGTGCATCTTGTGATTAACTTGGTTTCTGTTTTCTTTCTTGTGCTGTATTTTCTTAGTATATATTGGTATGTAGTTAATAAATATATCTTAGGTAGTTTCAAAACATCCATGTTGGCTATAAATATCTTTTGCTTTTATGTTTTTTTTTTTTTNGCACAGGCAGAGCGCGAGTCTTAAGGGCCCTGGGATTTGGGGATGGTAGATGTGCATTGGCTCCAACTTATCACCGACTCCATGGACATGAGTTTGAGCAAGCTCTGGGAGTTGGTGATGGACAGGGAAGCCTGGCATGCTGCAGTCCATGTATCGCAATGAGTCGGACACGACTGAGCGACTGAACTGAACTGAAGTCACCAGCTGCATTCACCCCTAACAAGAGGATGAGCCTGCCCTTTGAAGCCTTGAAGCCAAGCACTGACTTCTCTCTAACTATGAGAGTGCTGGATGGCACCATCTTCTAAGATGACGCTGTTGCTTCTGCTGTTCAGTGTAACCGCCTTCCTGGATTAGCTAGATCCCCTCAATAACTTGCTGCAGCTTCTACATCAGGCCTTGCTGCTTCACTCTGCACTTTTATGTTATGGAAGTGACGTCTTCCCTTAAACCTCATGAGCCAACCTCTGCCAGCCTCAAAGCTTTCTTACGTAGCATCCTTACCACTCTCAGCCTTCATAGAATTGAAGAGAGTTAGAGCCTTGCTCGGGGCTTTCCCGGTGGCTCACTGGTAAAGAATCGCCTGCAGTGCAGGAGACACGGGAGACACAGGTTCAATCCCTCTTTCAGGAAGATCCCCTGGAAGAGGGCATGGCAACCCACTCCAGTGTTCTTGCCAGGAAAACCCCGTGGACAGAGAAGCCTGTGGACTACAGTCCATGTGGTCACAAAGAGTCAGACACAACCGAAGTGAGTGAGCACAGAGTCTGGATGTGGCTTTAGTTTAAGGGAGTGGTGTGGTTGGCGTGATCTTCTCTCCAGATCACACAGCCTTCTCCACATCCACAGTCAGGCTGTTTTCACTCTCGTATCGTTTGTGTGTTCACTGGAGTAGCACTTTAAACTTCCTTCAAGAACCTTTCCCTTGCATTAAAACTTAGCCGTTCAGTGCAGGTGGTCTGGCTTTCAGCCTGTCAAGGCTTTGGACATGCCTTCCTCACTAAGCTTAGTCACTTCTAGCTTTTGATGTAAGGTCAGAGACTTGCAACTCTTCCTTTCACCTAGAAACCATCGAGGGTCATTGATCGCCCTAATTTCCATCCTGCTGTGTCTCAGGGAATAGGGAGGCCTGAGAAGAGGGAGAAAGGCAGGGGAACTTGTAGTCTCCAGGGCAGTCACAACACACACAGCATTTCTCAGCTAGGTTCAAAGTCTTATAAGGGCATGATTCAAGGTGCCTCAGAACCATTGCAACAGTAACATCAAGGGTCACTCGTCACAGATCACCATAACCCATATAATAATAATGGAAAAGTTTGAAATATCAGAAGAATTACCTAATGTGACCCCAAAACTCAAAGTGAGCAAATGCGATCAGAACAGTGACCATCTGTGAAGCACAGTAACGTGAAACAATAAAACCAGCTCTGACTCTACAGCCGTCCGCCATACAATGACAGGGGTCCAGGGGCCAGCTGAGTGACTCCTGCACACCAGACAAAGGAGAAGACGCCCCCATGGAAACAGGCAGGAAAGGCTGACACACTCTTGCGCTAAAACCCAGCCCCCAGGATCTCCCGGGCCGTCCAGCGGTTAAGACTTGACACTTCTACTTCGAGGAACATAAGTTTGATCTTGCACGCCGTACAGTGCCTCAGGAGGCAGAGAATCCGCCTGCTGGTGCAGGAGCCTCGGGAAACACAGGTTTGATCCCTGGGTCCCTGGGTCAGGGAGATCCCTTGGAGTGGGAACAGAGGAGCCTGGCAGGCTACAGTCCATGGGGTCACAAAGAGCCGGATACGAGTGAGTGGCTGAGCATGATCTGTGCAGCACAGCAAAAAAAATCCCCACCTCAGCGTTGACCCTTGGAACTGCAAGGGAACCCCCAACACGCAGCTTCTCCCCGAGGACCAAAGGGTTTGGACCCACATCTTGTGCACCAACTGTTAGGATTCCCGCTGGAGGGACTGACTCCCAAAGCAGCTAGCTCTAAAAACCAACGGCGCTTGTGTCCATGAGACCCACAAGACTAGCAAAGCAAGAAGTAATTCTTAACAAGATGCACAGCGCTTGCCGTGGCTCTCCCCACAGGGCTTAGAGCAGAGGGCGCAGGCAAAACCATCTCCCGGCCTTTCCGTGCGAGAGGTGGCCTGCGTCCTCTGACAGGGTGTAGCAGGCACTGGAGGCGGGCCGTGGCCCCCGCCAGAGCACAGCTCCCCTGCCTCCTGTCTGCAGCCCATGCCGAGCCACTGGCGCCTCCCTGGAAGGAGCCTGTGCCCACGCCTGCACCACAGCTCCTAGGGCTGCTGGACTCAGAACGGATCGCACACCGCTCTGATGGACAATGAGGCTTCCACGCAGGAGTCCCGCAGGACTGGAGCAAGCACAGAAGCAGTTCTGAGCTGGCTGCCCCTCCAGGACTCAGCACAGAGGGAGCAGGCCAAAGCGGGGCGGGGTAGGGGGGAGGGGGAATGCCTATCTTCCATCCTGAAAGGGGTGTTTTAAAAGGGCCACCTGGGGCCCAGGCTTCTAATTTAGTGGCCTCCAGGGGCTGACTGCAGCTCTTCACAGAGGCCAGGGAAGCAGGCAGACACATGTCCCCCCTTTCTCCCGTCAGCCTGCTCCAATCATGGAGCCGAGGCCTCAGCATCTCGCAGGAAGGAGTTTGCACACACCCAGCTTTTGCAGCTTCCACTTGAGGTGACCCCACCCACCTGGGGTCACCTGGCCCTCACAGCCAAAGGGGCTTGCATCCACGAGTCCTGCAGGACTGGAGCAAGCAAAGAAGCGGTCTTTTCAGGGTTTTTTTTGCTTGTGCTGGATCTTCCGTGTGGCGAGAGGGCATTCTCTGGTTGCATAGAGCGGGGGCTACTCTCGAGTTGTGGTCCACGGGCTTCTCACTGGGCTGGCTTCCCTTGTTTGGGGAGCCTGGGCTCTCGGGCACACAGGCTTCAGTAGTTGCAGTATGAGGGCTCAGTAGTTGTGGTGCTAGGGCTTAGTTGCTTCTTGGCATGTGGCATCTTCCTGAACCAGGGATCAAACCCATGTTCCATGCGTTGGCAGGTGGAGTCTTATTTATTACTGCACCCCCTGGGAAGTCCCAAAGAAACAGTTCCTAGTGGGCACAGGAACACTGCCACCACCCCCTGCAAGTACCCGCTCATACCCAGCAGAGAGGGAGCAGGTGCTCCCTGGAAGGGGCCTAATGACATGTTTTCCCAGCTGCTGCCTGGGAATCCACTTCTAATCAGCCCAAGTGCAACTGGGCTGAGTGCCACCCCCTTTGGGACAGTGACAGGTCTTGGCACACGCTCACCTGCCGGGAGCCCCTAAGAACAAAGGAGGAGGCTTGGACAATCACAGAAGGCAGAGAGACAACCGGTAGCCCAGGCCAGTCTGACTGATAATATTCAGCCCCTGCACTGGGCCATTCTGTCAAAGCTGAGAGCTGTGTCTATTTCATCTAAGGCACGGAAACACACACGGAGTCAGAAAAACGAAGAAACAGGGGAAAATGTTCCAAACAAAAGAACAAGATAAATCTCCAGAAACAGATCTTATTTTCATGGAGATAAGTGATTTTCCTGATAGGGTAACAGTCATGCAGATGTTCACTGAGGTCAGTAGAGCAATGCATATACAAGGCGCATATACGAGCAATGCATATATATGCATATATATTTCAACAAAGAGAAACTATTAAAAAGTACCAACCAGAAATCACAGAGCTGAAGAATACAACGACTGAACAGAAATTTGTAATAGAAAGTTTCGAAAGCAGACTAGATCAAGCAGGAGAAAGGGTAAAGCAAACTCAAAAAGAGGACAGTGGACTTCATCCAATCAGAGGCGTATTGGAAGGGTAAAGAATGAAAAAGAATAAAGATACTATAAGAAGTTAATGGGGCACACTATTCAATGAAATAGACCATGAATGCATTATGAAGAGTGAAAGTCTTAGCCGCTCAGTCGTGTCCGACTCTTTGCAACCCCATGGACTGTAGCCCACCAGGCTCCTCTTGTCTGTGAAATTCTCCAGGCAAGAATACTGGAGTGGGTAAGCCATTTCCTTCTCCGGCGAAACTTCCCAACCCAGGGATTGAACCCAGGTCTCCTGCATTACAGGCAGATTATCTACAGTCTGAGCCACCAGGGAAGCCCAAAAGAAATATTGACATATAACATTTTATAAGTTTAAAGGGCACAATATACTGATGATAAAAGAGATAGTTCATCACAAAGATATAACATTAGGAAATGTTTTTTAACGCTAGTAAATATTTATTCACTCCACACAGGAGCACCTAAATATTTAAAACAAATATTTACGGACCTGAAGGAAGAAACAGATAACCATATGATACAGCGGGGAGTTTCAGCACCTCACTCACAACAATAGATGTATCACCAGACAGAAAATCAATTAGGAAATGTTAGGCCTAAACTCCATGTCGTGTTTTCAGGAAGCAAGCGCTGAGGCCCTAGAGACGTGAGAGCAGGCTTGGGGTGGGGGGTGGGGTGCACTTGGGGGTCTCGCTGTGCAAAGTGGAAGCAGCAGGANGCGGGGAGTTTCAGCACCTCACTCACAACAATAGATGTATCACCAGACAGAAAATCAATTAGGAAATATTAGGCCTAAACTCCATGTCGTGTTTTCAGGAAGCAAGCGCTGAGGCCCTAGAGACGTGAGAGCAGGCTTGGGGTGGGGGGGGGGGTGCACTTGGGGGTCTCGCTGTGCAAAGTGGAAGCAGCAGGACGGCAGAGGAAGGGACTTCAGCTGCAGCGAGGGGCTCAGCCCATCCTGTGAGGAGCTCTGGAGCCAGGATGGGCCCTCAGATCTCCTCTGCATCAAGGAGGGCAGGGAGCAGGAATTCACTCCCCAACGCACGGACCCGCCTTTGTCTGTGGACCGCCCCTCGACCCAGCAGGGAGCGTGACACGGGGGAGGAAGCCCCTTCTTTCAGCTGAGGGCACTTCCTGGTTGGAGTCTGCCGCCGCCGAGAGCTGTGCGGCCAACACACCTCGTGGCCAGGGAAACGGTTGCTCTGGCCAGGGTCTCAGCGCGACTGCAATGCACCCTTTGTGCTGCTCAGAGAATGGGGTAACAGTCATGCAGAGGCTCACTGAGCTCTTAGAACAGTACAAGATGCGTTTACAAGCAATGCACATATGATTTCAACAAAGAGAAACCACTAAGACGTACTAACCAGAAATCACAGAGCTGGAGAATACAGTAACTGAACAGACACTTGAGATCGAAAGCTTCAAATGCAGACTAGATCAAGCAGGAGAAAGGGTAAAGCAAACTCAAAGAGAGGTCAGTGGAATTCATCCAGTCAGAGGCGTATTGGAAGGGTAAAGGATGAAATAGAGTACAGATCCCCCCTGATCGTCAGGAAGAGGCAGGGCTGCAGCCGTAATGGGGGGAAGAGGAGCAGGCGGGTGCCCAGGGGAAGAGGAGCAGGTGGGCGCCCGGGCGATTCGCCGTGCCATCTGCCGGTGCCCTCCGGCCCAGCCTGGAGAGCAGATGGCCAAGCTCAGTAGCCGTGGCTTTAGGCTGGCAGGTGGCCAGGGGCTTGGACCCATCAGGGATGGCCTAGAGGTGCCTGGCTGAGGGTGAGTGCGGGTGAAGCAGACGCCACCTCCAGACCAGCTGCAGTGCGCTGAGCTGCGGTCCCCCACTTACTCCTGTGAGCTGAGCTGCGGTCCCCACTTACCTTCCTCCTGTGAGCCTTCCTGACAGTCCATCATGCTGCCAGAGTGGCAGCTCCTCCCCTCGCCCTCCAGCCTCTGGGCGAGCAACATAAAGACGGCTTCAAGCTGAACAGAATTCTTCATATAGATCCTGGGCTCAGCAGTCGCAGCTCCCAGTCTCCAGAGCACAGGCTCAGTACTTGCTGCTCTTGGGCTTGGTTGCTCTGCGACACGGGGGATCTTCCCAGACCAGGGATTGAACCTGTGTCTTCTGCACTGGCAGGCTAATTATTTACCACTGAGCCACCAGGGGGAGCCCTTTTTCTTTTTAAACTCTAATTCTTAAAAAAAAAAAAAAAAAAAAATTTATTTGGCTGCAGCAGATCTTAGTTATGGCACACAGGATCTTTCCATTGCAGCATATGAGATCTAGCCCTCTGACCAGGGAATGAACCCACGCCACCCCCTGCGTTGGGAGTAAGGAATCTTAGCCGCTGGACCTCCAGGCAAGTCCCTTTTATTAAAAAATGTATCTATTTGCCTGCACTGGCTCTTTGTTTCAGCATGTGGGATCGAGTTCCCTGACCAGGAATTGAACCCTGGCCCCCTGCATGGGGAACAGGGAGTCTTAGCCACTGGACTGCCAGGGAAGCTCTCCAAGTTTACCAGAATTCGTGATGCATTTCGTGGTAGAAGCGTTTTTCCCTGTGGAAACCGGAGCCTCTGAACCAGTGAGGCTCAGAGCTGCGCAGACAGAGCTCAGATTCCCAGGTGAATCCCTGGGAGTCACGGCAAGAGGGACGGGTCCTGCTCCCACCTTTGACCCTGAGCCCTCAGGTTCTACCTGGTGGCGGCACAGCATCAGGTGTTGTTGTCAGTTTACATGGAAACAATGGACAGAAGCAAGGTGTTCAGGGAGGGAAGACGGGTTCCCTCTGGGCAGCTCAGCAGAGGTGCTCGGCGGGTAAAGGAAGAGATGCGTAGACCACCTCAGAGGGATGCTTGGCTGATAAAGACACCGATTAGATTTATCATCTCAGGACCCTGCACATCAACCCCCAGTCCTATAACCAGAGGCTGAGAGACGTGCCTGCCCTGGAGAAGGAGCTGAGAACAGCCACAGCTCAGAAGGCCTGGATTCCCGGGCGCCCTTTGCCATCTCACTGCAGGCTTTCCGTCCACTGCTGTTCACGTCACGGCAGCCTGGGAATTGGGAGACTAGGGTGGGAGGTAGGGTAGATTATTCCTTGAGGTCCGGCTCCACAGTTCTCTGGGAGTATAGCTCCTGAATCACTCGGTTTACGTAAAGCAGCTTTCTCAATGCTACTTCATTCAAGTCCTTGACTCTGCATGCAAAGGGTGGCAGACTGTTAGCACAAGTCCGTGTGCCTGACTCACAGTGAGGCCGCACAGGAGGTGGGAGCAGGGAGCGGTTTATTGCAGGGCCCTGCCCCGATGGCTTAGCGGGTAAAGAATCCACCTGCCATGCAGGAGACACAGGAGATACAGGTTCCATCCCTGGCTCAGGAAGATCCCCCGGAGCAAGAAATGGCGGCCCACCCCAGTATTCTGGCCTGGAAAATGCTATGGACAGAGGAGCCTGGTGGGCTAGAGTCCGTGGGGTCGCAAACAGCTGGACACGACTAGGCAGGCAGGAAGGGCATGCAAGGAGACGTGTGGCTCTCGGCCTAGCAGAGACGGGTCGAGCTCCCGGAAGGGTTCCAGCAAAGCACTTTTAAAAGCCCGGTGGAAGAGGAGAGGGTCGTGGGGTCTGTGACCAGTTCATGCCCAGTTCTCTGACGGCTGATGGCGAGAGAATAGGGTGAGGAGCGGGGGTTACCATCAGTCCTCAAGCTCCAGGGGAGACCCGGGGCTGTGGGCTCAGGGTCGTCAAGTAGTTAACTTCTTCCCTTTGGTGGGGAGTCTCACATCTGCACGGCTCAGCTGGTTAAGAATCTGCCTGCAGTGTGGGAGACCTGGGTTTGATCCCTAGGTTGGAAAGATCCCCTGGAGAGAGGAAAGCCTACCCACTCCAGTATTCTGGCCTGGAAAATTCCATGGACTGTATAGTCAGTGGGGTCTCAAAAAGTCAGACATGACTGTGATTTTCACTTTCATATCTGGGGAACAACTCAAGAAACCTGGATCGGATACTGTTATCTACTTCAGAGAGGAGTTAGAGTGGAGGATATGGGGGTCTGTCTAAAAAGGGGCCCCTGGGGTCCTGCTTGGTTACAATCCCCCCCCTTTCCTTTCACACTCCTTAATCTTGAGGAGAAAAAGGTTTGAACAAGAGAAGGAATAAAGATTCAGATAAGGAGGTTAATCAGAAACTTAACAGGGACACCCACAGGGTCCTGCTTGGTTACAAGATGAGCAGACGCCTAGTGACGCCTAATGATGATGATAAGCTAAGCTAAGTCACTTCAGTCGTGTCCGACTCTGTGCAACCCCATAGACGGCAGCCCACCAGGCTCCCCCGTCCCTGGGATTCTCCAGGCAAGAACACTGGAGTGGGTTGCCATTTCCTTCTCCAGTGTACAAAAGTGAAAGGTGAAAGTGAAGTCGCTCAGTCGTGTCCGGCTCTTAGCAACCCCATGGACTGCAGCCCACCAGGCTCCTCCATCCATAGGATTTTCCAGCCAAGAGTACTGGAGTGGGGTGCCATTGCCTTCTCCAGTGATGATGATAGAACCCCTGAAACGCAGGCGCGTGGTCCGCCTGCACCGTCATTCAACAGACAGGTGCGACACAGGCTCTGGAGACAACCCCGAGCTTCTGCGGTGCGTCTCCCACGCACTCCATTTGTTGGCTCTGGGGAGCAGAAATGGCCCTGGGCTGGGGCTCAGAGCGGCTGTGGGTTCCCCGACTTCTAGGACCGGCACTCACATTCTTCCAGGGATTCTCCTCCCCTGCCCCTCAGCAAGGCCTGCTGAGCTATAAATAATGGAAAGAGCATGTATGTGAAGTATTTTATGCCTTGTACTATAAAATGGTACAACTTTGAGGTTTGAGTTTTTTTAAGGCTGAATGCTTAAAAAAAAAAAAAAAAGGTCAGGCATGAGAGAGAATGGAGTAGGAAATGGCAACCCACTCCAATATTCTTACCTGGAAAATCCCATGGACAGAGGAGCCTGGTGAGCTACAGTCTGTGGGGTCGCAAAGAGTTGGACACAACTGAGCAACAAGGAAATCAGTCCTGAATATCCATTGGAAGGACTGATGCTGATGCTGAAGCTCCAACATTTTGGCGACCTGATGCGAAGAACCGACTCATTTGAAAAGACCCTGATGCTGGGAAAGATTGAAGGCGGGAGGAGAAGGGGACGACAGAGGATGAGATGGTTGGATGGCACCACCGACTCGATGGACGCGAGTTTTGGACAGGGAGGCCTGGCGTGCTGCAGTCCCTGGGGTTGAACAACTGAGCAACTAAGCAACGAGCAACTGAACACAGAGAGAGAAAAAATGAAAGACAACATTGAAAAGCAAATGTGGCTCACCTGAGCATGTGCGCGCACACACACACGCACACATCCCTCACATACACATTCACTGCACACAGTGCGCTACCCACGCCCACTCACCACCACCCGTAGGCACACGCACCAGAGACTGTTTCATCTCCGCCTGGCAATTCCGGGGGTTTCCAATTGGAAGAGGGGAAATAGCTGCAGAGCTCCTCTCAGTCACCAGGTGGCGCCAAAGCCTTACGAGAAATCACACTTTGCAAGAACTGGTAGCCAAAGTGAAGTGACCTGGGGAAAAAAAACAAGGGTTCACCCCTTTCAACTGACAAGAAGGGCAGGAGAATCCAGACACAGAGGCAGCATTTCTGGGTGAAGTGCAGAGCTGAAAGACTGAGAGCCGGGTCCTGCCTACACTGTGCTGCTGCTGCTGCTAAGTCATTTCAGTCGTGTCCGACTCTGTGTGACCCCATAGACGGCAGCCCACCAGGCTCCCCCATCCCTGGGATTCTCCAGGCAAGAACACTGGAGTGGGTTGCCATTCCCTTCTCCAATGCATGAAAGAGAAAAGTGAAAGTGAAGTCGCTCAGTCTGTCCGACTGTTAGCGACCCCATGGACTGCAGCCCACCAGGCTCCTCCGTCCATTGGATTTTCCAGGCAAGAGTACTGGGGTGGGGTGCCATTGCCTTCCCCGAGATATATGACAGTTTTTATCATTTTACAAAGTATATATTGTGTTTTATATACATAGTGTATATATATATATATATATATAGGAATATGTGTAGGCATTAAAACTCGGGTGGGGATTTTTAATGATTTTTTTGTACCCTGGATTCCTTTGGCAGCCTGAAATGTGTGGACCTCTTGGAATATTTTTAAATGCATAAAATAAAGCACATAGGATTATAAAGGGAATTATTTTGAAATATAGTTAGAAAATGTTAAAACCAATAATAATAACATGTGTTTCTTAACATACATAAGTAACAAGTTCTAGCAACACAGCTAACTATCACAGTAGTGAATATACAAGATCTGCAGCACCTTAATGTAAAATGAAAATGCCTGACTTATTTTAATGTCAAGAGTACAAGCCATGTAATTCTACTGTGGTTTAATGGCAACCTTCACTATTGAAGGTGGCTAAATTTCACTTAGGGGATAGTGAAAATAAACGTGACCCCGACCCCTCTGCACCCCACTGCTCCTGTCCACCTTCGTTGAATTCTGTCCATGAATCCTTTGGCTGTGATCTCAGATTAAGAACATCTGGACTACGGCTTTGTTTGTGTTCTGGGATGCTTTGAGGCTGAAGGGTTTGAACTTGGCATATAGTCATTAGATGAAATGTGTTCAGACATTGTATCTGCCAGTTTTAGTGGCTTTTAGGGTAAGCCACAACAATCCAGTGATGCTCAGTTTCCAGTGGTCTCACCGTGCATCTTGTGATTAACTTGGTTTCTGTTTTCTTTCTTGTGCTGTATTTTCTTAGTATATATTGGTATGTAGTTAATAAATATATCTTAGGTAGTTTCAAAACATCCATGTTGGCTATAAATATCTTTTGCTTTTATGTTTTTTTTTTTTTGTTTTCTTTTAAAAAACATTTTAATTCTTCTGCAGGATTCGGAAACTTCAGATACGAAATATCCCGCCTCATTTACAGTGGGAGGTAAGAACTTCTATGTTTAAAACTAAGATTTTAGTATCTAAGCCTGTTGATAGTTTTTCTGAAGATTTTCCTCCTCTTTTCACCTCTTGGATGTGCTTGAACACAATCCCTCTCTATTATGGTCTTTGTCTTGCATTGGGCTTTTCTTTGTAAGAGTATATTACTTCTTTGAAAACAATCTTCTCTTTGAGATACTTTAAGAAATTGAAATAGGTTCTGGTGTAACTGGGCAAACTTCGTCATTCAATCACATCCCACAGAATCTTGTTTGAGATCTTTCTGAGTTTTGCTAATTGTATTTAAATATGAAGTTCTCTGGCAGTCTTTTTTTTAAAAGATAAATACTGCTATTTATGCTTTATTTTAAAATGTTACTGTGCTTTCTTTTGCTCAGATGGTGGCACTGTGGTAACTATATATAAACCCAAATCTTTTAGCACAGTTGAATAGCCTGTGTCAGCAATTTCCAAACTATGTTGATGATGTCAAGGTGAGAATTTGAGAACCCAGTAGCTGAAAAGATAAAAGAAAATGTCTGTTGACTCTTTCAGATAATGGAATGTGAAAATTCTTAAAAGTTACTTTGGAGGTGGTAGTACAGGGAAAACTGCTCAGCTTTTATGTATTTTTAATATAAAAATCAGGAGTAACTAGGTTTGTGTGTTAACATTAGTTTTCTAAAATGACATTTGAAGAGTCTCTGAACTATAACCATCATCAAAATGCAAAGAATGGTTAAAAGATTTCTTTGAGTTGGGGGAAGCTGGACTGAGGTCTCATTCTCCAAGTCCCAGTTGGTAACAGATCGCTTATGCTCACAGTATTTTGCAGCACATGTATTTTCAGAACAGTATTACTGAATTTAATCTTTGCAGGAGGACTTGATTCTTTGGTCTATTCTGAACATTTTTCAAGTTACATACTGTATAAAAGGTATATTTTGTAGACAGAATCAGTGACTTCTTAGGTTAAACTCAGTGCGTTTTCTTGTTTTAGTTTAACATTTGTTTAGGAAATTCAGTATCTTGAAGGGTGGGTCCCTGAATCGAGTGTTATGGTATCAAGATTACTGGTTTAATCCCAGTTTTTATTAATTTATTTTAAGGTGAAGTATTGTTGATTTACAATGTTGCATTCGTTTCTGGTATACAACTAAGTGATTCAATATTATACACACACGTATATACATATTCTTTTTCAGATTAGTTTCTGTTATAAGTTATTTTGTTATTGTGTAGTCACTGAGTTGTGTCCGACTCTCTGCGACCCTATGGACTGTAGCTGCCAGGCTCCTCTGTCCATTGGATTTTCTAGGCAAGAATATTGCAGTGGATTACCATTTCCTTCAGGTATCTTCCCTCTCCAGGGATCAAACCCATGACTTCTTCACTGACAAGTGGATTTTTTTTTTTTTTTTTTTACCACTGAGCCACCAGGGAAGCCCCTATAGGTTATTATGAGATACTGAATATAATTCTCTGTGCTATGCAGAAGGTCCTTGTTAGTTTATTTATAGTAGCAGTGTCTGTATTCATTAATCTCTTCATTTTAACATGGGCAGCATTAAATGTGATTTTCTATCTGGGAACTGTATCTGGTGTAACATAGCTTTCGATGAAAGAGTCAAGTGGTGGCAGCCACTTTTAAGCGAGTTACTAGTGTACTAGCATATCATCTGTAGGCAGTGGGTGTTGCCTTATAATTCATCCATCCTGTTGCTTCAAATTTGGATTGCAGTGAATTCTCAAGCATTGTTGATTGTACCTTTGGTGGCTTCTCAAGCTTTCAGTTCATTTCATTCTTCCTTATTCTGGGTAAAATTTAATCTATGATAATAAATCTTTATTTGTCATATCTAACTTTTTCTTTTATATTTCATTTTACCCTCCCCATAGTTCTTTGAGGTGAAGTAAAGTTGGAGACATTATCTCCATTTTCAATTAGGCAAATACAGGCCCACAGGGTTCAAAGAACTAAGTAATAACAGATACAGAATTTAAAGAAGCATGGAACTAGACTTTGAAACTCTTAACCTTTGATCCCTTTGAAATTTAAAGAGTGGTTTGAAATACTGATTAACAAAATTTATTGAGGGTTTGTCAGGAGTAGGATGAACTGTTGGGATTTTTGCTTTCCTTGAAGACTTGAATGAACACCATCTGTTATTTCCTTTCTGAGGGGTCAGTTTTTCGGGGGTCTTTGTTTTTAAACTTTTTATTTTATATTGGGGTATAGCCGGTTAACAATGTTGTGATAGTTTCAGGTGAACAGCGAAGGGACTCAGCCATACATATCCATTCTCCCCAAAACTCACCTCCCGTCCAGGCTGCCACATAACGTTGTTTGTTCTCTAAGTCTGTGTGTCTCTTTGATTTGTATCGTGTCTTTTTAGATTCCACGTATAAGGGATGTCATACGATAATTCTCCTTCTCTGGCTTCACTCAGTGTGTCAATCTCTAGGTCCATCTGCGTTGCTGTAAATGGCATTTTTCATTCTTTTTAATGGCTAAGTAATATTCCATATGTATATGTACCGTATCTTTGTCCGTTCCTCTGTTGATGGACGTCTAGGTTGCTTCCACGTCTGGGCTATTGTAAACAGTGCTGCAGTGAACACTCAGCTCAGTTCAGTCGCTCAGTCGTGTCCGACTCTTTGCGACCCCATGAATCGCAGCACGCCCGGCCTCCCTGTCCATCACCATCTCCCGGAGTTCACTCAGACTCACGTCCATCGAGTCCGTGATGCCATCCAGCCATCTCATCCTGTCGTCCCCTTCTCCTCCCGCCCCCAGTCCCTCCCAGCATCACAGTCTTTTCCAATGAGTCAAGTCTTCGCATGAAGTGGCCAAAGTACTGGAGTTTTAGCTTTAGCATCATTCCTTCCAAAGAAATCCCAGGGCTGATCTCCTTCAGAATGAACTGGTTGGATCTCCTTGCAGTCCAAGGGACTCTCAACAGTCTTCTCCAACACCATAGTTCAAAAGCATCAATTCTTCGGTGCTCAGCCTTCTTCACAGTTCAACTCTCAATCCATACATGACCACTGGAAAAACCATAGCCTTGACTAGGCAGACCTTAGTCGGCAAAGTAATGTCTCTGCTTTTGAATATGCTATCTAGGTTGGTCATAACTTTTCTTCCAAGGAGTAAGCATCTTTTAATTTCATGGCTGCAGTCACCATCTGCAGTGATTTTGGAGCCCAAAGAAATAAAGTCTGACACTGTTTCCACTGTGTCAGTGAACACTGACAGTGAACACTGGGGTGCATATATTCTTTTGGATCATGTGTTTCTCTGGTTATATGTGCAGAAGTGAGATTGCAGGGTCATGTGGCAGCTCTGTTTTCATTCTTTAAGGGACCTCTGAACTGTTCTTCATAGTGGCTGTATTTGTTTACATTCCCACCCGCAGTGTAGGAGGGTTCCCTTCTCTCCACACCCTCTCCAGCATTGTTGGTGGGTTTCTTGATGATGGCCATTTGGACTGGTGTGAGATGGTATCTCATTACAGTTTTGATGTACATTTCTCCAATAATTAGTGATGTTGGACATCTTTTCATGTGCCTTTTGGTCATCTCTGTTTCTTCTCCGGAGAAATGTCTATTTAGATCTTCTGCCCATTTGTTTATTGGGTTTTTTGATGCTGTGAAGCATCATGAACTGTTCATAAATTTTGGAGACTAATCCCTTGTTGCTCACATCATTTGCAAATGTTGTCTCCCAATCTGTGTGTTGTCTTTTTGTTTTGTTTATTGTTTCCTTTGTTGTGCAAAGTTCTTGAGTTTAAATAGGTCCCATTTGTTTATTTTCATTTTTATTTCCATTATTCTGAGGAGTCACTTTGTGTAACATTTGATTTGTACACCCTGACTATGGCGGTTGTCTCATGCCAAAGCCTTATAGAAGGTGATGGTTTTTGCACTTACGGGTTTGGACTCCCTCTACAATGGAGGAGTTAGACTTTGACTCCACTAATTAACCTTAGAATCACTATATGGAATCCGATATGATGCAATAGGAAATATATAGCAACACAGATGAAATACTCTTGTTAAAAAAATAAAGGTTTAAGTGGGATTCAATTTCAATCTGACTTTGAGTTTATAAAAAGTATGGAAGGGAGAGGCACAGGTGAAATGATGCCACGAAGAGACATAATAGCCAACTCCGGTATATGGGACATTGCACAGGACAGATGACATTATTTACTCATCAAGCGATGGCGTATTAAAAGGGAAGGGGACTGTCAAGGAATGAGACTTACAAGGATAACAAAAAAGCAATCATACACCTGCACAAAGTTATTTGTGAACCTTGTAAACCGTCTTGAAGGAGCAGATACTTTTTCGAAGTATCTTGAAAAGCCGCCGTTTTTTGCAGAAGGCTTTTGGAGTCAGAATTATATCCCAGCTCCACTACTTACTAGTTAGGGGATGTCTGAAGTGATTTTAGATGTGTATAAGAGACAGCCTCTGTTGATGGACGTCTAGGTTGCTTCCACGTCTGGGCTATTGTAAACAGTGCTGCAGTGAACACTCAGCTCAGTTCAGTCGCTCAGTCGTGTCCGACTCTTTGCGACCCCATGAATCGCAGCACGCCCGGCCTCCCTGTCCATCACCATCTCCCGGAGTTCACTCAGACTCACGTCCATCGAGTCCGTGATGCCATCCAGCCATCTCATCCTGTCGTCCCCTTCTCCTCCCGCCCCCAGTCCCTCCCAGCATCACAGTCTTTTCCAATGAGTCAAGTCTTCGCATGAAGTGGCCAAAGTACTGGAGTTTTAGCTTTAGCATCATTCCTTCCAAAGAAATCCCAGGGCTGATCTCCTTCAGAATGAACTGGTTGGATCTCCTTGCAGTCCAAGGGACTCTCAACAGTCTTCTCCAACACCATAGTTCAAAAGCATCAATTCTTCGGTGCTCAGCCTTCTTCACAGTTCAACTCTCAATCCATACATGACCACTGGAAAAACCATAGCCTTGACTAGGCAGACCTTAGTCGGCAAAGTAATGTCTCTGCTTTTGAATATGCTATCTAGGTTGGTCATAACTTTTCTTCCAAGGAGTAAGCATCTTTTAATTTCATGGCTGCAGTCACCATCTGCAGTGATTTTGGAGCCCAAAGAAATAAAGTCTGACACTGTTTCCACTGTGTCAGTGAACACTGACAGTGAACACTGGGGTGCATATATTCTTTTGGATCATGTGTTTCTCTGGTTATATGTGCAGAAGTGAGATTGCAGGGTCATGTGGCAGCTCTGTTTTCATTCTTTAAGGGACCTCTGAACTGTTCTTCATAGTGGCTGTATTTGTTTACATTCCCACCCGCAGTGTAGGAGGGTTCCCTTCTCTCCACACCCTCTCCAGCATTGTTGGTGGGTTTCTTGATGATGGCCATTTGGACTGGTGTGAGATGGTATCTCATTACAGTTTTGATGTACATTTCTCCAATAATTAGTGATGTTGGACATCTTTTCATGTGCCTTTTGGTCATCTCTGTTTCTTCTCCGGAGAAATGTCTATTTAGATCTTCTGCCCATTTGTTTATTGGGTTTTTTGATGCTGTGAAGCATCATGAACTGTTCATAAATTTTGGAGACTAATCCCTTGTTGCTCACATCATTTGCAAATGTTGTCTCCCAATCTGTGTGTTGTCTTTTTGTTTTGTTTATTGTTTCCTTTGTTGTGCAAAGTTCTTGAGTTTAAATAGGTCCCATTTGTTTATTTTCATTTTTATTTCCATTATTCTGAGGAGTCACTTTGTGTAACATTTGATTTGTACACCCTGACTATGGCGGTTGTCTCATGCCAAAGCCTTATAGAAGGTGATGGTTTTTGCACTTACGGGTTTGGACTCCCTCTACAATGGAGGAGTTAGACTTTGACTCCACTAATTAACCTTAGAATCACTATATGGAATCCGATATGATGCAATAGGAAATATATAGCAACACAGATGAAATACTCTTGTTAAAAAAATAAAGGTTTAAGTGGGATTCAATTTCAATCTGACTTTGAGTTTATAAAAAGTATGGAAGGGAGAGGCACAGGTGAAATGATGCCACGAAGAGACATAATAGCCAACTCCGGTATATGGGACATTGCACAGGACAGATGACATTATTTACTCATCAAGCGATGGCGTATTAAAAGGGAAGGGGACTGTCAAGGAATGAGACTTACAAGGATAACAAAAAAGCAATCATACACCTGCACAAAGTTATTTGTGAACCTTGTAAACCGTCTTGAAGGAGCAGATACTTTTTCGAAGTATCTTGAAAAGCCGCCGTTTTTTGCAGAAGGCTTTTGGAGTCAGAATTATATCCCAGCTCCACTACTTACTAGTTAGGGGATGTCTGAAGTGATTTTAGATGTGTATAAGAGACATCCTCTGTTGATGGACGTCTAGGTTGCTTCCACGTCTGGGCTATTGTAAACAGTGCTGCAGTGAACACTCAGCTCAGTTCAGTCGCTCAGTCGTGTCCGACTCTTTGCGACCCCATGAATCGCAGCACGCCCGGCCTCCCTGTCCATCACCATCTCCCGGAGTTCACTCAGACTCACGTCCATCGAGTCCGTGATGCCATCCAGCCATCTCATCCTGTCGTCCCCTTCTCCTCCCGCCCCCAGTCCCTCCCAGCATCACAGTCTTTTCCAATGAGTCAAGTCTTCGCATGAAGTGGCCAAAGTACTGGAGTTTTAGCTTTAGCATCATTCCTTCCAAAGAAATCCCAGGGCTGATCTCCTTCAGAATGAACTGGTTGGATCTCCTTGCAGTCCAAGGGACTCTCAACAGTCTTCTCCAACACCATAGTTCAAAAGCATCAATTCTTCGGTGCTCAGCCTTCTTCACAGTTCAACTCTCAATCCATACATGACCACTGGAAAAACCATAGCCTTGACTAGGCAGACCTTAGTCGGCAAAGTAATGTCTCTGCTTTTGAATATGCTATCTAGGTTGGTCATAACTTTTCTTCCAAGGAGTAAGCATCTTTTAATTTCATGGCTGCAGTCACCATCTGCAGTGATTTTGGAGCCCAAAGAAATAAAGTCTGACACTGTTTCCACTGTGTCAGTGAACACTGACAGTGAACACTGGGGTGCATATATTCTTTTGGATCATGTGTTTCTCTGGTTATATGTGCAGAAGTGAGATTGCAGGGTCATGTGGCAGCTCTGTTTTCATTCTTTAAGGGACCTCTGAACTGTTCTTCATAGTGGCTGTATTTGTTTACATTCCCACCCGCAGTGTAGGAGGGTTCCCTTCTCTCCACACCCTCTCCAGCATTGTTGGTGGGTTTCTTGATGATGGCCATTTGGACTGGTGTGAGATGGTATCTCATTACAGTTTTGATGTACATTTCTCCAATAATTAGTGATGTTGGACATCTTTTCATGTGCCTTTTGGTCATCTCTGTTTCTTCTCCGGAGAAATGTCTATTTAGATCTTCTGCCCATTTGTTTATTGGGTTTTTTGATGCTGTGAAGCATCATGAACTGTTCATAAATTTTGGAGACTAATCCCTTGTTGCTCACATCATTTGCAAATGTTGTCTCCCAATCTGTGTGTTGTCTTTTTGTTTTGTTTATTGTTTCCTTTGTTGTGCAAAGTTCTTGAGTTTAAATAGGTCCCATTTGTTTATTTTCATTTTTATTTCCATTATTCTGAGGAGTCACTTTGTGTAACATTTGATTTGTACACCCTGACTATGGCGGTTGTCTCATGCCAAAGCCTTATAGAAGGTGATGGTTTTTGCACTTACGGGTTTGGACTCCCTCTACAATGGAGGAGTTAGACTTTGACTCCACTAATTAACCTTAGAATCACTATATGGAATCCGATATGATGCAATAGGAAATATATAGCAACACAGATGAAATACTCTTGTTAAAAAAATAAAGGTTTAAGTGGGATTCAATTTCAATCTGACTTTGAGTTTATAAAAAGTATGGAAGGGAGAGGCACAGGTGAAATGATGCCACGAAGAGACATAATAGCCAACTCCGGTATATGGGACATTGCACAGGACAGATGACATTATTTACTCATCAAGCGATGGCGTATTAAAAGGGAAGGGGACTGTCAAGGAATGAGACTTACAAGGATAACAAAAAAGCAATCATACACCTGCACAAAGTTATTTGTGAACCTTGTAAACCGTCTTGAAGGAGCAGATACTTTTTCGAAGTATCTTGAAAAGCCGCCGTTTTTTGCAGAAGGCTTTTGGAGTCAGAATTATATCCCAGCTCCACTACTTACTAGTTAGGGGATGTCTGAAGTGATTTTTTAAAAATTCTTGTAGTTTCATTTTCTTCCTTTCTAATATGGGGACAATAATAGCCACTTCATTGAATTGCTGTGGGCGTTAGAAGGATTATATATGCTAAATCCCTTAAAACATGCTTAGTACATATAAATGCATGCTACATTTTTGTTATGATACGAACAACAAATTCATTTCCTCCCAGCTTTAAGTTCTTGTGCTTAACTCAGATCCAGCCTACAGCACAACACACACAACCACTAGCATCACACCAAGAGGAATTTAATGTGCAGGGTCACACAAGTGCTAGAGGGCTGAACGAACAAAGGTGGAATCCACAGGTACTGGCTGTAGAGAGCAGTTACACCCTGAGGCTGAGTGGGGAAGAGAGGGGTCAAGGGAAGAGGCTGAGGTTATCAGATACCAGAAGCTGGAAAGAAGGGCTCAAGTGACTGAGAATGAGCAAAGGGATGCTCCCTGGCTGTGGCTGGTGCTTGGGATGGGGAAGAAGGGAGGCGATGAAGCTGGCTCTGGGAATGCCCAGAGCAGCTGGAGTCTGAAACCCATTGCTGTTAGGCCGATGCTGAGAGGAACGGCTGATTAATGGGGAAGAACATGTGCCATCTCTTTTTCTGCCTTCTATTTTCCTTCTGCTGCTGCTGCTAAGCCGTGTCAGTCGTGTCCGACTGTGCGACCCCATAGACGGCAGCCCAACAGGCTCCTCTGTCCCCGGGATTCTCCAGGCAAGAACACTGGAGTGGGGTGCCATTGCCTTCTCCAGTCATGAAAGTGAAAAGTGAAAGTGAAGTCGCTCAGCTGTGTCCGACTCTTAGTGACACCATGGACTGCAGCCTACCAGGCTCCTCCGTCCATGGGATTTTCCAGGCGAGAGTACTGGAGTGGGATGCCATNAGAACACTGGAGTGGGGTGCCATTGCCTTCTCCAGTCATGAAAGTGAAAAGTGAAAGTGAAGTCGCTCAGCTGTGTCCGACTCTTAGTGACACCATGGACTGCAGCCTACCAGGCTCCTCCGTCCATGGGATTTTCCAGGCGAGAGTACTGGAGTGGGATGCCATTGCCTTCTCCAATTTTCCCTCTAGTGCCTTCTTTTTTGAATATTTTAAACTTTTATATATGTATGTATGTATTTGGCTATGCCAGATTTTTAGTTGCAGCATGTGGGATCTAGTTCCTCAACCAGGGATCGAACCCACGCCCTCTGCGTTGGGAGCATGGAGTCCTAGCCACTAGACCACCAGGGATGTCCCCCTCCTAGTGCCTTCTATCAGTAGAAACCAATAGGAAACCGATGACAAAGGTACGACAGGGTGCAAAGTCCCAGCCCCCAGCATCGCAGAGTTGAAAGGTGAATTTGGAGCTGAGAGCTTAATATCCAGTCAGAGCTCCATCTCAGAAGCAAAAACCCCCTCCCCTGTGCTGCTAGCGCTCTTCTAGGCCGTTTCCTGTGAGGTCCTCAAAGAAGTGACAGGATCTGGGGCCATGATGCTCCAAGACATTTTGTAAAGTCTGTAGCTGGATTGTTAATGATCCTTATGCCACTGTGATAGCTTACTTTCTGTTTCTTATTGATAGTACCTTTACACCACTGTGTCTACCGAATGACAAGGGGACCCCGTTCTTCGGATGCCGCCTCCTGCATGCTTTGTGTGTCATGTGGGGCTAAATGATTTCTAGCCATTTTGTTTTGGATGATGGTAAAGTGCACTCAAGGACTCTGGAGTGGCTAAATGTTTCACTAATGTGTTTTAGTAGGTAAAATATGGGAAACTAACTTTTGGAAGTACCTGCTGCCAGAGAGGTAGGTTTGTTTTTTCCCCCAAATATGGGGAATGTAGAAGGGAACTAGGTGAAACTGTTTCCTCTCCACCTCCCACCCTGTGGCCTTTTTAATTTAAATCAGTTGACTTTTTAAAATTAATTTTTTGGGGAACATAGTTGCTTTACAATGTTGTGTAAATTCCTGCTGTACAGCAAAATAAATCAGCTCTATGTACACATATATCCCCCCTCTCTTGAATTTCCTTCCCATTTAGGTCACCACAGAGCATTCAGTAGAGTTCCCTGTGTTATACAGTAGCTTCTCACTAGTTATCTATTTTATACATAGTATCAACTATATATATATGCCAACCCCAATCTCCTAATTTATACACCCTCGCCCCCACCCCTTGGTATCTATATGCCTGTTCTGTACATCTGTGTCTCTGTTTCTGTCCTGCAGATAAGATCATCTGCACCATTTTTCTAGATTCCACATCTATAGGCTAATATATGATGTTTGCCTCC
>SJYX01016624.1:182411-196827 GCA_006410675.1 Oreotragus oreotragus
ACAGACTCTAATTCCATCATGTCTCCTCAAATGACCCAGTTTCCTTCCTTTTTATGGCCGAGCTATATTCCGTTACATACATGTATTGCATCCTCTTGATCTACTCATCTTTCAATGAACCATCTGGGGCTTGAGGCAAAGGCAATATACATTCTGCATTTTCCAGCAAGTTGTAATTTTAAAGTGTGCATTTCTCTTAAGTATTTTGCAGATCACATATTCAAAATTATGTGATATTCAAGCCACACTCTTGGCTAAAGTACTTGAAGAGTAGATTTGTGATACGACCAGAACTGGAAGGGCTCCTCTAAAGATAGATGGTCTTGATAGTGGGCAGATCTGCATCCTCACATGCTTTGAGAGACATAGACATGATTTATGGGACAAGGATTTATTCTCCAATTAAAGTAAATTAATTAAGAAAAATTAAAAAAAAGAAAATTACAGTTTGCTGGAAAATGAATATAAGTTGGCTTTATCTCAAGGCCCAGATATCAGGTACTTCCTGGACTTCATTGAGATGAGAAGATGAGTATCTCAGGAAGAAACTCTGAAGAGGTTTCCACAGTATACAGTTCATTTTTCTGCCACATTCATTGTCTGATGTGATGGAATAAAGGAAGTAGGAGCTGTCTCCTGGTCTAAACCTAGGGAAGTAAAGAGGGGGCCCTTCATAGCTAAAGCATCCTCAGCTTGCATGCAGGCTTCTGACATAGCAGTGGATTAGCCTCTGGTTCTTGACATGGAAACCGTAGCCAGTATCCTGAAAATAAAAGCCCAAAGTTTTAAGAACATTGTAATATAAAATATTCTTTGCTTTTTTTCTCAGCAGTCATCTTAATTTCTCTTTCAAAGGTCTCTTCGGTTCTTCTGTGTAAGCTTAAAGCAGTTTTTGGCAGTAAGTGGATCTTGTTAGAAATCTTGAAAGGCTTTTTCTGTAGGGACCTAGGATTGTACTAACAACACTTTTATTGAAACACTTAGGCTTGTTAGTTTGAACGTACCTCCTAGTTTGGAGAAACTTGACTTCTAGGGCATAGGGAATGTTAGAAAGCCTTTGCTTCCTTCAGTGATTAAAAGATTTTTTTTTCCTCTGAAGTTTGGGGGTGGGGAGTGTGGCATTAGCGTCAGATATAGCATAAAGAGGTGAAACTTCCCTGTAAGTTACACCGGAGTGAGTCCTGGCCACTGTGGTAGAGGGGCTCGAACTTCAGAGAGATGCCCGCATTTCAGACTGTACTCAAAAATACACCCTGATCAGACATCTTGTAAGATGAGGCGAGTACCTCTAATGGAGAAATGCCTACTAATGAGAGTGAGTTGTAGATGTCAGAAATTTCCAGATGATTAATAACAGTTTCTTAAAGAGCCTTCACTGAGATGTTGCCAGCTTTATTTTCTTTCTGTGTGGACTCTGAATATAGTAAGAAAGACTGATAATAGGAGACCTCCCTGAGTTCCCTACTGGGATATAGAGACAGCAATGTCACTATGCTGGGTGCTGGCAGAAGAAGGGAAAACAAAGGGGTCTTTATTTAGAAACAAGGAAGGAAGCAAGAAAGTAGTGACGCCTTTTTAACTAGTCTGGGGGGAAATAAATAATAGTATAGTTAGAAGCATAGCATAGAATATTAGCATGGCGTAGAAATAACTCATAGCGTTCCTTCATGGGAAGCCTTGGATGACTGTGTGCTGAGAACCAGACTGCCTGAGAGTCTAGGTTCGGGTAGGGTCACTTCCAAATGAGGAAACTTGAGCAGGGGCCTTGGAGTCTGTGAGGCGAAGTCCCCAGTGAAGGCTGATGTCCTTAAAAGCACAGGATTTGCCATTCATACTCATCTCTCATAATGCTGAGTCCTGTGTGGTACCCTGGACAGTGTGGTTTGGTGCTGCGTGGTCAGTGATGGGTATGCAAATGAATGCCGTACAAAAATCAGATGAGACCAAAGCAGCTTAAATAGAATCAACAACGTAACAAGGTGAGGTCCTTTAACTCAACCAGCAGAAAAAATACCTGTAGAAACTTGGGGTTTACGTTTAAGCATGAGCTGAGCAGGAAGTCATAGGCATTGATGGGAAATATGAATATCCATAGCTGTTTGGTCTGAAGCATAAACGACAACCTGGGCTACTGGCCTCTGAAGGGTGGACGGCGGTCTTGTGGGACTGAACCCTTAACCTGTGAAGTCAGGGTCTACCTACAGGTAGAAAGTGTCAGAATTAAGCTGAGCGATTGGACTCGCATCTCATGTCTGAGAATTGGTTACTGGTGGTGTGGGAAACACCCCCTCCACGTGTTGAAATTGGACCTAGCAACCCAAAAGAGGAAGTGTATTCTAAAAAAGTATTTTATTTACGTATTTGGCTGCACTGGTTCTCAGCTGCGGCCTGTGGGATCTAGTTCCCCGAACAGGGGCTGCACCCGGGCTCCTTCCATTGGGAACACGGGGACTTTAGCCGCTGGACCACCAGGAAAGTCCTGAAAGAGGAGGTTTTGTTGGACTGTTTGAAGAGTCATCATGGCTTCAGTGAATTTGAGTATGAGGAATTGTTAGAAGTAGCTGATGTCTATCCAATAATTTTGAAGGGATGTAGTAGGCAACTCCGAGACCATGGACACTGCCAGGTGGGCTTTCTTCCCCATGGCTTGACTCTGAGGCCTGGCCAATAAACTGCTGACACTTACTGAGCACTAATGTGCCAGTATTTCTGGTCCTAATCTGCTGAATTGACTTGTTTTAATCTTCACCACAGTCCCATGATCTTACTTTACAGATGAGACAGCTGAGGTCAGAGAGGTGAAGTAATTTGCCCAGGGTCACGCAGCTGGAAAGTGGTAGAGTTTCTGCTCTTAATCAGGTTACTCAAACAGAACACTTCCCCTGAAAGGTAAGTTTCTATTTCTTGAAATGATCATCATTTATTTGCTTTCAACATGCCCCTGAAAGTTTGACAGTGAACCCAATAGAAACTGGATCTTCCCTGGGTCTGGAGGAAATACATGGTTATGTGCAATGAATGGGCTCAGATTATTTGGGGAAGTTATTGGTAAACTGTTCTGTTTAGCCAACTGTGGACAATAGAGTTCTTCATGCACCGTTGCTCTGGGAGGGCCCAGACTTTGCCTTGTTTGAAATGAGCTGGTGCAAGTTGTTTGGGGAATAGTGTTTGCCTGTGAGCCCTAGATGAGCGGTGTACGAGGCGTGTGTTCTGGTCCTCACCAGCTCCCTATCTGTGTTTACTCTGCCCTTGCATGTGATGCCTGGACTTGTGTCCTGTGCTTCATAGTTCTTCTGAGACGGTCATCTCAAAGGTCTCCATGTCCTTTATCGAAACTTTTTATTATGAAAAATACCAAACAAAAAGGCTAAATCAGTGATACTTTGCAACCATTGTCAATGTGCAGTCAGCCTCCCTTTTTAAAGTATTTATTATTCATTTGGCTGCGTCAGGTGGGTCGCAGTTGTGCTACGAGGTTATCTTTTGTTGCCGTGTACTGACTCTCTAGTTGTGGCCCGGGCTCAGCAGGCAGGGCGTAGTTGCCCTGAGACATGTGGGATCTTAGTTCCCTGACCAGGGATCGAACCTGTGCTCCCCTGCATTGCAAGGTGGATTCCAACCACTCGACCACCAGGGGAGTTCTGGTCTCTCTCATTTTTAAATAACTCTAGCTTCTTCCGTCTTTTCCCAGATTATTGCAGTACACCCTGGACGTCACATCACTCAATTCGGTAAACACTGACTTCATCTCTAAAGGTTAATGTCTCTGTGTTAGTTTGCTAGGGCTGGCGAAACACCACACACTGGGTGGCTTACACAACAGCTTTTCAGCCTCACAGTTCTGGAAGCTGGAAGTCTGATAATCAGATGGCAGTAGTGATAAACAACCTGCCTGCCGATGCAGAAGATGCCTAAGAAGCAGGTTCAGTCCTTGTGGAAGATCCCCTGGAGAAGGGCATGGCAGTCTACTCTGGTATTCTTACCTGGAAAATCCCCATGGACAGAGGAGCCTGGCAGGCTACAGTCCATGGGGTCACGAAGAGTCAGACAGGACTGAAGTGTACTTAGCGTGCATGCATGAGGGCCTCGAGAGAAGGATTTGTTCAAGGCCTTTCTGATCGGGTAGTTCCTTGGTTTGTGACACTGTAAATTCAGCCTTCACATGGTTTTGCTGTGTGTGTGTGTCCGTCCAGATTTCTTTTTTTAAGATTTTTTTGATTTGAACCATTTTTAAAGTCTTTATTGAATTTGTTACAATACTGCTTCTGCCTTATTATTTTTTTTGGCCAGCAAGGCATGTTGGATCTCAGCACCCTGACCAAGGATTGAACGTGTACCCTCTGCATTGGAAGGCAAAGTCTTAACCACTGGGCCACTAGAGAAGTCCCCAGATGTCTCCTTTCTATAAGGGTACCAGCTATATTGGATTAGGGACCATCCTAATGACCTCGACTACCTCTGTAAATATCCTATTTCCAAATACAATTGAATTGTATTTGGAATACAGTCTAGGAGTCAAGACTTCACCCTATGGATTTTGGGGAGGATGGATATAATTAAGTCCTTAACAGTCTCTTTAAAAAATTCATGTGTTAAATGAATTGTAACTCTTACATATCAAATCTAATCATATTTCCTTGATTATCTTTTATAAAAATTTTTTGAGTCAGGATCCAGATAGGATCTTTTTTTAATACAGTTAATAGGTTCATCTTTTTTGGGGACGGTGTAGTGTATTTGTTGAAGTTGGTTTTATTCTTTAGAATGTTTTGCATTCTTTGCTGAACTGTATCCATGTGTGGTCACTTTACACGTTCCTCTGACCCTTGTGGGACTTGGATTAGAGTCAGGTTCACTTTTGGCTTGCTTTAACATAATTTGCATTTTGGGGTTGTGAAATGCCATTGATCATTGCTTAGATTCAATGCTGTGTGGCTGTAGGATGGTAATACTCTAATTCTACAGTCTCTTCATATATTAGTTAGAATGCATTTGTATAGAGGAACTTGTCCTTATTACTATTGAATTATTAAAGGAAAGATTGAAGGCAGGATGAAAAGGAGATGACAGAGGAGAAGATGGTTGGATGGCATCACTGACTCAATGGACATGTATTTGAGCAAGCTCCAGGAGGTGGTGAAGGACAGGGAGGCCTGGTGAGCTGCAGTCCACGGGGTTGCAGAGTTAGACACGAGTGAACAACTGTCTGTGTAGGAGAGAGGAAAAATGATCGATTCTTTCCTCTCGTTTACTACCTTAAAACATGGGGTGCCTTGGCATCCTACAGGGATGACCAGTGAGTTGTTTTTGTTTTTGAACCAATGAGGTTTTGTGTGTAGTTGCGAGCTCATGAGTTGAAACATACGTGGCTTTCAGATCAGATTATCCAGTCCTGAGAGGCCTGTCCTCCTGATGCCTCCTTAGTAGTTGATAGCTTCCTCGATTGTTGGTTTAAGAAATTCCAAGTTTGTCTTGTACATTTCCTGTTGCAAGGACTGGAATAAGCCCTTTCTCTAAAAAGCCTGCTCTCTTGGGCAGTGGTATTTAGAGATCATAGTATGATCACACCCCTCTTGGGACCACATCCATTGGCATTTCCTCGGTCATTCATTTTTTTACAGCATTTATGCTCAGTTCCTCTCCCTGCAGGCTTTAGTTATGGTTACTCTTGTGTATTATTCCCCGACATGTGCTTCTTCATTCTTTTTTTTTTTTTCCTGGCCATGCTGAGCTGCATGCAGGATCTTAGTTCCCCCACCAGGGATCTGACCTGCACTCCTTGCATTGGAAGCTCGGAGTCTTAACTACTGGACCACCGAGGGATTCCCATGCTTCTCCATCTTAAATGTGAACAGTTCTATGCACTCTTTGTTTTTTCTCTCTGAGAAATTCCACTTGTTTCTACTGTCTTTGTTTTTGCTTTCTATTTGGAAGCAAACATTTACTTAAATATCTATTCAACTAAGGTGTCTAAAATAGAATCCTCTCTTGAATCATTGCTTTGCTTTCTCTGTGAAATGTAATATTACTTAGGCCATTTGGGCTTGGCCTTGACATTATTCTTGATTCTCTTTCTCCCTGTTGCTCTCTGACCACAGGGCACCAGGTGTTGTTAAGCACCCCTCCTCCACTCCCAACCCCATGCTTCCTTTGGTTTGGTTTTCTCTCCTGACTACTACCCTGTGGAGGATTCACCTCTAAGTCAGCCATTGAAAACATCTCACCATGTGTAAATAGGGAAAACAGCCTGTAGGCACAGCCATCCTATGGAGGCGTGTCCATGGAGGGCTGCTGCTCATGTGTTCTCAAGCTCTAAGATAAGTTTTAGAGGTGCCTGAGCACTAATTTTAAGATGCTGTGTTAGTGCCAAGTTGCCAAATGCCAAGCTCTTTCAATTTCACAACCTGCAGATGAGTCCTATACTTCTAGTGAAAACAGTTGGCCCTTTTCTGTCTGAATTACATTAAACTACTCACAACCACAAACAGATTGCTTATGGTTGTAAACAGGAAAGGTCATAAAAAAGAAGTTTTCCATTTCAGTAGTATTCACTTCAAGTCATGGGAGATTAAAGAAGAAATAATTGGTAAGTCTCTGTTTCTAATTTACATGATTGCTACACTGCTTCAAGTTTAGATTGGTGATTAGGGATAAACGCGATCCCATGAAAAACCACTGAGAGGAAAAGAAGTTAACTACTTGTGGATGGGAAACAGTGTAATAGCTATCCAAACTTTAATGCTTCATAGCCAAAACAAGTGACTATTTATTTATTTATTTAATTTTTTACTTTATTTTACTTTACAGTACTGTGTTGGTTTTGCCATGCATCAACATGAATCTGCCACGGGTGTACACGTGTTCCCAATCCTGAACCCCCCTCCCACCTCCCTCCCCANAATAGCTATCCAAACTTTAATGCTTCATAGCCAAAACAAGTGACTATTTATTTATTTATTTAATTTTTTACTTTATTTTACTTTACAGTACTGTGTTGGTTTTGCCATGCATCAACATGAATCTGCCACGGGTGTACACGTGTTCCCAATCCTGAACCCCCCTCCCACCTCCCTCCCCATTACCATCCCTCTGGGTCATGCCAGTGCACCAGCCCCAAGCATTCTGTATCCTGCATCGAACCTAGACTGGCAATTCATTTCTTATATGATATTTTACATGTTTCAGTGCCATTCTCCCAAATCATCCCACCCTCCAATACAGTATAAAAAGTGACTTTTAAAAAGCTTTAAAGATGTTAAAACTTTGTAATCTTTTATTTGCACAGGATCCAGTAGATCTTTGTTTTAATGTGCCAAAAGCCCTAAAAGCACTGCCCTAACCCTCGCTGGTTTTGGTGCAGAATGGTGCCCTGCGTGTGAAGAGGTTTGTCCGCTTGGTTGAGACCGTAAGGACAGAGGGCCTGGGTCATGTTATTGACATTCCTGACACCAAATACACGGCATCTTCCCAGTGCCACTTCAGTGTTGCTCCAACACCAACTTAAGCGTCTTAACAGTTCAGTTCAGTTCTGATGTTACTCAGTTTCGCACCGGACTCCACAGGACCACCCTCGTTTCAGGTGCCAGGTGCAGAGGCATGCCCAGGCTACTCACAGTTGTTCCTGGCTGACCACAAAGCGGGATGGAGGGTCCCACAAGGCCCCTGCTACCCTTTGACAGTTCACTAGAATGGCTCACGAACTCGGGAATGTCCGTTACTTACTATGACCGATTGACTGACGGGTACAGCTTAGGAGCAGCCGGGTGGAAGAGGTGCACAGTGTAGGGTGTGAAGAGAGGCTGTGGAGCTTCCACGCTCTTTCCGTGTTTGCCTTCTCCCCGCCTCTCCACATAGTCGCAGCCCAGAAGCTCTCCAAGCCCTGTCCCTTCAGGCCTCTGTGGAGGCTTCCTTACATTGGTATGATTGATGCAGTCACTGGCCGTTAGTGATGAACTCCATTCCAGCCCCTCTCCTCTTGCCGGCTGTGGAGAAGTGAGAATAAGTTCTGAACCTCCCGTTGTGCCTTAGTCTTTCTGACGCCCAGTCCCTCACCCTGAAGCTACCTAGGGATCCACCGAGACACGCCTCGTCAGGGTGAAAGATCACTCCTGTCATTCGGGAAACTAAAGGACCTCTGTGTTGGGAGTCAGGGACGAAGACCAAATACATATTTCTTCTACCTCAGGAGACAGATTCATCCTCAGTGACGGGCATCCTCGGCACAGAACTTTTCAAAGCAGAAATGGTGCAAGAGCATGTTGAATGCTAGCCATGTGTTGTAACCGTCTTATCGTAGAGGGGCCTTCTGGTAATTTAGAAGAAGCCATTCACAAACCAAGGGGATTGCCGAGTAGCTTGGGTTGAAAAAGAAGGCCAAAACAAAACCCCCAAAACCTTTGGTGGGAGTTGAGCTAGGACTAAGGTTGAAGGTCACACCTTGTGTCCCATGTAGTACTCTGAGCTCTCCCTCCCTCCTTCTCTTCCTCCTACCTCTTGATACTATCACCAGTTTATTATAAAATTCCCAAATCAGGAACAGCCCAATGAAATGGACGCATAGGGCTAAGTATGGGCGAAGGGCATGGGTCTTCTTCCCCTCGTACAGGCTTTCCCTTTTTTCCTCCCTCTTTTTTTTTTTCTTCCTGTTTTTGAAAACACAGAATTATATTTAAACAAAACAAAACTCCTAGTCCCACACTGAGGCTTCCATTTCTTGTGGTCATTAGAGAGCAGTTGAACTGAATCAAAGGTGAGTTTTGTTCTATTAATTCTGTGATATGTACAAAAGTGGGTCACACTCAGGGAATATCCTCAAAATGAGGTGTGAGAGTCGGCCTGTAATTTAATGGACATTTGTGTGCCCCCCGCCACCCACTGAGGGTTTATTTTTTAAACAGGAGTGAGTGGAATTCCCTGGCGATTCAGTGGTTAGCACTGGCACTCTCACTGTGGTGGCCTTGGTTCCATCCCTGGTCAGGGAATTAAGATCTCATAAGCCTTTTGTCATAGCCAAAAGAATAAATAAATAAAAAACAAAATGATGGTGAAAACTTCACTTTAAGGAGAAAATGAGTAACCTATTTCAAAATACTGAAAAAATTAAGAATGCTTGATTTACTCATACAAACCATCTAAAAGGACAAGCCCAGAAAAGCAAAAATCGAAACGCCAACAGTAGTGTGATAGCCTTGTAGGTAACTTTTATTTTTTACCTTCTTCAGAGGATCTCTGTTTCATCATTAACACCCGTTTCTTAACAGGACGTAATTTAAATGCTTTAATTGGAAACTAAGGTTGAGTGTATTTTTAGGATGATTATGGGCTTACTTGATAACCAAAATAGGGGGATGGGTTACTGAGTCCAAGAAGACAGTGGAGAGAAACAAGTCTGATTTTTTTTAACTGGAGAGTAATTGCTTTACAGTGTTGTGTTGGTTTCAATCATACATCAGCGTGAATCAGCCATAGGTATATGTATGTCCCCTCCCTCCTGAAATAGATGTGTATATGCATAGGGCTAAGTATGGGCGAAGGGCATGGGTCTTCTTCCCCTCGTACAGGCTTTCCCTTTTTTCCTCCCTCTTTTTTTTTTTCTTCCTGTTTTTGAAAACACAGAATTATATTTAAACAAAACAAAACTCCTAGTCCCACACTGAGGCTTCCATTTCTTGTGGTCATTAGAGAGCAGTTGAACTGAATCAAAGGTGAGTTTTGTTCTATTAATTCTGTGATATGTACAAAAGTGGGTCACACTCAGGGAATATCCTCAAAATGAGGTGTGAGAGTCGGCCTGTAATTTAATGGACATTTGTGTGCCCCCCGCCACCCACTGAGGGTTTATTTTTTAAACAGGAGTGAGTGGAATTCCCTGGCGATTCAGTGGTTAGCACTGGCACTCTCACTGTGGTGGCCTTGGTTCCATCCCTGGTCAGGGAATTAAGATCTCATAAGCCTTTTGTCATAGCCAAAAGAATAAATAAATAAAAAACAAAATGATGGTGAAAACTTCACTTTAAGGAGAAAATGAGTAACCTATTTCAAAATACTGAAAAAATTAAGAATGCTTGATTTACTCATACAAACCATCTAAAAAGACAGGCCCAGAAAAGCAAAAATCGAAACGCCAACAGTAGTGTGATAGCCTTGTAGGTAACTTTTATTTTTTACCTTCTTCAGAGGATCTCTGTTTCATCATTAACACCCGTTTCTTAACAGGACGTAATTTAAATGCTTTAATTGGAAACTAAGGTTGAGTGTATTTTTAGGATGATTATGGGCTTACTTGATAACCAAAATAGGGGGATGGGTTACTGAGTCCAAGAAGACAGTGGAGAGAAACAAGTCTGATTTTTTTTAACTGGAGAGTAATTGCTTTACAGTGTTGTGTTGGTTTCAATCATACATCAGCGTGAATCAGCCATAGGTATATGTATGTCCCCTCCCTCCTGAAATCCCCTCCCACCTCCCATCCCACCTCCCACCCCAAGTTGTCACAGAGCCCCAGGTTGAGCCCCCTGCATCATTCAGCAAATTCCCACTAGCTTTTTGCTTTACACATGGTAATGTACATGTTTCAGTGCTGCTCTCTCAATTCACCCCGCCCTCTGCCCCTACCCCAGTGCCCACAAGTCTGTTCTGTCTTTTGTCTCTATTGCTGCCCTGCAGATAGGTTCATCAGCACCCTTCTTCTAGATTCCAAGAGGAAGCTTTAAGATTGATGGTCAGGAAAGCTTACATACTGGGTCAGATACAGACAGACTGCTGGATAGGAAATCTCTTTTAACATCCCTCAGAATACATGAGTATTGGAATCCACTGAAAGTGACATGCCATTCAGATACACTGGGGGCTCTTGGCTTGTTCATCCTATGTAAAAGCAGTCTTCAGGAGCCGACAGGACCACATGTAGAGACTTAGGTTCGGGGGTGGGGAAGACGTGAGTTTTGTTGGTTTCTTTCTGACTCTGGTGTGTTCTTGATGTCTTCCTGCCAACTAATTTACTGTCATAAAGTATGAAATTAAATGTGTTTGAAAATGGACTTTTTTGGGGGTATAATTTTTTTTTTTAAGTTTTAACTTGTACATATTTGCGTTCTGTCCTTGCAGTCAGGATATAAGACCATCCTGTCACACCAAAAAAAGCACCCTCATGATAATTTTGTGGTGTCACATCTAGCCGCCCCCACTAACAATTAAAGAGTTTTTGGTGTGTGTCATATGATAAATACATTCAACTTTATAGGAAACGGAGAAACTAGTCTCCAAAGTGGCTGTACCGTTTTTACATTCCCACCAGTAAATCTATGAGTGATCCAGTTGGTCAGCACCATCACCAGCATTTGGTGGTGCTGGTGTTGATATTTTTTGTTTTAGCTGCTCTAATAGTAGTGGTGTCTCATTTTGGTTTATTTACGTTTCTGTAGTGGCCAGTGATGTTGAGCAATTTTTCATGTACTAATTATCTTCTGCATATCCTCTTTGAAATGTCTGGCTAAGTCTGTTGCTACTGAATTAGGTTGTTTCCTTTTTATTGGGTTTTGAGAGTTCTTGATCTGTTGATGCAAGTCCTTAGTCAACTATGCGATTTGCAGATATTTACTCCTCTTCCCATCCCCTTTTCTTTACCAGAACAAAAGTTTTAAATTTTACTGAAGTCCAACTTACTGACTTTGCCTGTTCCCCCTGTATGTTTAGTACTTTGGGCGTGTTGTCTAGAAACTCTTTATTCAGGAGCCTTTATAAAGGTTTTCTCCTGTTGTGAAGTTTTATAGTCTCGTGTTTTACACTCAGACCTACAATGCATTTTGTGTTAATTTTTGTATAATCTGTGAGGCTCAGGCAAACACAGCTTTTGCATTTAGATGTCTAGTTAATCCAACACTGTGTGTTGGGAGACTATCCTTTAGCCATTGAGTTGTGTTTGCATTTTTTAATTAATGAATTTCTTTAAAAATTTTTATTTGAAGGATAATTGCTTTACATTGTTTTGTTTCCTGCCAAGTATCAACATAAATCAGCCATAGGTATACATGTGTCCCTTCCCTCTTGAACCTCCCTTTCGTCTCCCTGCCCGTCACACCCTTCTAGACTGTCCCAGAGCCCCTGTTTGAGTTCCCTGAGTCATACAGCAGATTCCAGCTGGCTGCCTGTTTTACACATGGCATCGTAAGTTTCCATGTTCCTCTCTCTCTACATCTCACCGTCTCCTTCCTCCCCTCCCCACTGCGTCCATAAGTCTGTTCTCTTAAATCTGTTTCTCCATTGCTGTCCTGCAAATAAATTCATCATTCCCATCTTTCTAGACTGCATATATATGCATTAGTATATGATATTTACCTTTCTCTTTCTGACTGGCTTCACTCTGTATAATAGACTCTAGATTCATCCACCTCATTAGAACTGACTCAGATGTGTTGCCTTTTATGGCTGAGTAATATTCTGTTGTGTATATGTACCATAGCTTCTTTATCTATTCAGCGGTGGACATCTAGGTTGCTTCCGTGTTCTAGCTATTGTGGATAGTGCTGCAGTGAATATTGGGGTACATGTGTCTTTTCCAGTTTTTGTTTCCTCAGGGTATATACCTAATAGTGGGATTGCTGGATCATATGATGGTTTTATTCCTAGTTTTTAAAGGAATGTCTATACTGTCTTGCATAGTGGCTTTATCAATTTACATTCCCACCAGCATGCAGGAGGGAGGGTTCCCTTTTCTCCACACCCTCTCCAGCATTTATTGCTTGTAGACTTTTTGATGATGGCCATTCTGNGGATCATATGATGGTTTTATTCCTAGTTTTTAAAGGAATGTCTATACTGTCTTGCATAGTGGCTTTATCAATTTACATTCCCACCAGCATGCAGGAGGGAGGGTTCCCTTTTCTCCACACCCTCTCCAGCATTTATTGCTTGTAGACTTTTTGATGATGGCCATTCTGCCTGGTGTGTTAGAAAACTGTCCTTTCTCCATTGAATTTCCTTTGCATTTTTGTTGCAAATCATTTGGCCACATTTGTGAGTATGTTTTTGCATTCTGTTCGGCTCCATTGATTTATATGTCTATCCCTTTTTCAATACTATACTTTCTTGGCAACTGTGGCTTTAAATAGTAAGTCCTAAAATTGGGTAGTGTTACTGTTCTAATAGTTTTCAAATTGTTATAGCTATTCTAGTTACTTTGTCTTTCCATATATTTTAGAACCAGGAAGTCTATATCTGCAAAAATCCTACTGGAAGTAAACAAGTCTTACTTGTGTTTTGTGAGATTCATACCTATGTACTCAAATTGGGTGTGGGTGGGTTCCTATTATAACTGATTTTTTATTTTAAATCGTAAAATATGCATAAATTCACCATTTTAACTATTTTAAACCATATAGTTCAGCAATGTTAAGTATTTACATGGATGCTAAACTAATTCTAAAAGTGTGTGTGTGTGTGTGTGTGTGTGTGTGTGTGTGTGTGTGTGTGTTTTAATGTTTTGACCTTTCCATGAGGCTTGAAGGACCTTAGTTCCTTGACCAGGAGTTGAACTCAGTCCTGGGTCCTGGCAGTGAAAGCACTCACTCCTAACCATTAGATTGCCAGGAAATTCCCCTAAAAGTGTTGTGTTTTTTTTTTTTTAATGATTGTGTGAAATTTTCTACTTAGACAAATCGTGTCATTGCAAATAGGCATAGTCTCACTTCTTTTCCCTTCTATATGCCTTTTGTTTGCCTTGTTACACTGATGAGGGCTTTGAATGAGAATAGAAACCATAAGATGTTGCCCAATTCTCAGTCTTTTGTGAGAAAACATCCCGTCTTTGACTTTTAAGTAAAATGTTAGCTGTAGTACTTTTGTGGATTCCCTCTATCAGGTTGAGGATATTCTGTGTTCCTAGTTTGTTGACAGTCTTTATAGTGAGTGAATCTTGGTTTGTGTCAAATGCTTTTTCTGCACAAATTGATATGATGATGCATTTGCCTTAGACTGTTACTGTGATGGGTTACATTGTTCTTCAAATATTGAACCAATCTTAGATTCCTGAGATAAATTCCACTTGGTTGTGGTGTTTTATTCTTTGAATTTCTTCCTTGATTCAGTTTGTTGACTTTGTGGTTGACAATTTAGCCTGTCTCTGTCCATGAGGGATATTCGTTGCGAGTTTTATTGTGTGTGTGTGTGGTCTTTGACTTTGTTATCAGGGTAATATTGTCTCAGACTGTCTTGTGAAGTGCTTGTTTATGTGTTTTGGAAGAGGTTGTGCTTAGATGACAGTATTTCTTTAAATGTTTGATAGCATTTGCCAGTGAAACCACCTGAGCATAGAGGTTTCTTCCTTAGAAGATGTTTTATTTATTTTTTAGTTCAATTTCAATATTTTTACATAGTTATAGAGCTTTTTTTTTTTTTTTTTTTTTGGGTTTTTTATTTT
>SJYX01016624.1:196940-219952 GCA_006410675.1 Oreotragus oreotragus
CTTTTTTTTTTTTTTTTTTTTTGGGCTATTTAATCTTGGGTAGTTTTGGTGATTTGTAGTTGCTTCAGAATTGGTTAGTTTCATTCAAGTTGTTGAATAGAGATGCACAAAGTTTTGCAGGATTCCCTCATTATCCTCTAATTGTCTGTGGGGTCTATAGTATTATCTCCTTTATTCCTTATATTGGTAATGTGTTCTCTTGTGTGCACACACTGTTCCTCTTTCTCTCATCTTTGTCAGTCTTGCCACAGGTTTATCCATTTTATCTTTCTTCTCCAAGGTAACAGTATTTGGTTTCATTAATTTTTTTTCCTGCTTTTTTCTTTTCATTAATTTGACTCTTCATTATTTTATTTATTCTACTTGATTTGGGTTTATTTTATGCTCTTCTTCGCTAGTTTAAGGTGGAAGCTTGGGTTATTAATTGGAGACCCTTTTTAAACTCCTAGTGTAGATAAGTGATGCTATGAATTTCCCTTTAAATAACTTAATCCCATAAATCTTGGTGGGGTGTTTTTTGTTGTTGTTGTTCAGTTCGAAGTATTTTCTGATTTCCCTTGAAACCTCCTTTTTGACCTGTGGACTTTTTTCCTTAACAACTTGTAGGTTTTTTTTTTTTTTTTTTTTAATTATTTATTTGGCCGCATTGCATCTTAGTTACAGAATGTGGGATCTAGTTCCCTGATCAGGAATGGAACCTGGTTCCCCTGCATTGGGAGCACAGTCTCAGCCTCTAGATGACCAGAGAAATCTCTTAACTTGCATTAATAGTTTAATTACACTACAGTTAGTAAATATATCTTGTATACTTATATTTCCTTAATCTGTTGCCACTTGTTGTATCTCTTCATTTTAGATAGATACAGTATATTTTGGCAAATGTTTTGTGTTGTTGGGTGGAGGGCTCTATAAATGTTGTAGTTCTAGCTGGGTGATACTGTTCAGTTCACCTGTATGTTTGCTGATTTTTGGTCTCTTGTTCCTTCCACTCCTGAGAATGGAGTATTTAAATCTCTTATTATAATCATTTGCCTATTTCTCTTCTCAGTTTTGTTTTTGTTCCATGTATTTTGAAGCTCTGTTGTTTGGTCTGTTTACACTTAGGATTGCTATGTCTTCAAAATGAATTGACCCTTTTATTATGATGTAATGTTCTTCTTCATCTCTGATAGCTTTCTTTGCTCTTACTTTGAGATTAAATATGACTCCAGCTTTCTTTTGATTAATGTGTGCGTGGTATCTTATTACACTATTTTTTTTACCTTGAGGTTTCAATTAGTTTCTTTTTCTTTTTTTTTTTTAGGCTGAGCCAGGTCTTAGTTGTGGCATGTGGTATCTAGTTTCCTGACCAGGGATTGAACCCAGGCACCCTGCATTAAGAGTGCAGAGTTTTATCCACTGGACCACCAGGGAATTCCTGCATATAGCTGGTTTTGTAGGCTTATTGTTATTAACACCCTTAGTCTCTACCTACCAGATACCAGCAGCTTCCTATCTCCCCAAGTTGTGACCATTAAAAATGTCAGCAGATATTGTCAAAGATCATCTCAGGGACAGCGTATTCCCCAGCTGAGCACCACTGTCGTGTAAGTAATGTGTTATTTTCCTTTGGCTGCTTTCAAGATTTTTCTTTGTCTTTGATTTTCAACAATTTATGATATGTGTAAAGATGGATTTGGGGGGGCTTATCTTGTTTGAGGTTGTAAAGAGAAAGAACCCAGTTTCCCTCCTACGTTGGGAAAAACCCAGCTCTTTCCGACTGTGTGTCTGTCTTTCCTGAGTGTCTCCTTTATCACTCAGAACACTTCACTCCTGTCACTCTAGTCACCAAAATATGTGGAAAATTTCCTTTCAACAAGCAATTCTCTATAGCACCTGACGGGTATCCTGTAATTTAACTGAACTCTAATATTTTCTACCCGGAGAAAGTGTCAGATCCCAGAAGTTAAAGGCTTGGTCCCAGGAGACTGCACATGTTAGTTGCAAATCTGGGTTATTATTACCTATGCTTCTGACCAACCATTGGTTATTATTACCTACGCTTCTGACCAACCAGCATTAGATAAGAGGTTGCAAAGTCCTCCCTCCTTGGTTTTGATTGATTTGCTAGTGGCTTACTAAAATCAGGGAAACTATGCTTACGTTTACCAGTTTATTCATTGTTGTTTAGTAGCTAAGTCCGGCTCTTAGCGACACCGTGGACTGTAGCCTGCCAGGTTCCTCTGACCATTGGTTTTTCCAGGCAAGAATACTGTAGTAGGTTGCCATTTCCTTCTCCTGGGGACCTTCCCAACTCAGGGATCAAACCCATGTCTCCTGAATTGGCAGGCAGATTCTTTACTACTGAACTACCCAGGAAGCCCCCTGCTGCTGTTACCAGTTTATCATAAAGGATCCAAATCAAGAACAGCCAAACGTAAGAGTTGCATTGGAAGAGGTAAGCGGGGAGGGCATGGGGCTTCCTCCCTTTCTGTATGCGTCCCTTTTTTCTCCCTCTATTTTTTTTTCTTCTTCCTGGATTTGAAAGCATAGAACTATATTAAAACAAAACTACTAGTCCTACATTGAAGTTTTCACTTCTTGTGATGCTCATTAGAGAGCAGTTGAACTGAATCAAAGGTGAGTGTTGTTCTAACCCTGACTCAGGAGTAAAGAGTCCACTTGGCAATGCAAGAGACTCTGATTCAATTCCTGGGCCAGGAAGATCCCTTGGAGGAGGAAATGACACCCACTCTGATATTCTTGCCTGGGAAATCTCGTGGACAGAGGAACCCGCCGGGCTACAGTCCGTAGGGTTGCAAAGAGTTGGACATGACTTAACCTCTAAACAATAACGACAACCAGTTTGTTAAAGGATATAATAAAAAATACAGATGAGTAACCAGGATCCATAGGGCAAGGTCTGGGAGAGCCCTGAGAGCAGGAGCTGCTGTGTCCCTGTGAAGTCGGGGTACATCACCCTCCCACTGTGGGTGTGGTCACCACCTTTAAGCTCTGTGAACCCCCTCCTTTTGGGACATCATGTAGGTAGGTTCAATTATTAGCTCCATTTCCAGTGCCTCTACCCTCTCCAGAGGATGAGGGATGGGACTGAAAATTCCAAGCTTCTGATCATGGCTTGCTCTTCCTGGTGACCAGCTTCTAACTGCGAGCCATCCAAGAACCTACCTAGAGTTTCCTCCGTAGAACAGGAGATATGCCTAATGCTCTTACCACTTAGGAAATTAGAAGAATTTTAGGAGCTCTGTGCCTGGAAGGGAAGAGGTTGAGGTAGGGAGATCAATATATGTATTTTCTATTATCTCACAGGGGTTTGCTGAATTTTTTCAATCTATACCTTTATATCTCTTACCAAATTTGGAAAATCTTCGGTAACCATCTATTCAAAGGTATTTTCAGCAAACATTTTTCTTTTTTCCTGTCTTTCTGAGATACTGGTAACATAAAAGTTGGACCTTTGGTAATTTCCCGCGGGTCTTCGAGCCTCTGTTCGTTTTTTCCCTCAGTTGTTCAGATTGAATCATTGCTGTTGATCTGTCTTCGTGAGTAGTGACACTTTTCTGTTGTTTTCACTCTGCTACTGTGTTTATCCCATGAGTTTACTTCAGGTTTATTTTGGTTCTAAATTTTTATTTCTTTTTTGTCTCCTACTTCTTGGACATTTTCTTCCTATTCTTTTCAAGGGTGCTCACCCTTTGGAACATTTTAATCACAGTTTCTTTAAAGTCTGACATAATTCGATCATCTATGTCATTCTTGGCATTTGCATTTGTTGTTTGCCTTTTCCCATGTGAGTTGAGATTTTCCTAGTTCTTTATATAAGTGATTTTTGGATTGTGTATTGGACATTTTGAGTATAGTATTATAAGACTCTGGATCTTGGTTCACATCCTGCGGAGAATGTTGATAATTTCATTTTCGAATGCAATTCGACCCAGTTGGTTTCAGGGTGTGAGTTGCAGCCAGCCTTCTGCAATTTCACTTCTATTTTTGAAGCCTTTGAAGTGCTCTCTGGATTTGTCTCTTGTGTGTAGCGCCCAGTGGTGGCCGGTTTGGGCCCTGGGTGGTGACCTCTCCCGTGGTTCTGCTCTCCAAGTCTTGGGTGTGCTGTTTGGGTTCTGACATAGTGTGCGTGCACTGGGGCTAAATCCAGGAGTTTGTCAACAACCTCATGCTGTTGCTTTCCTGAGCTCCTCTTTTTGCATCAACTGATTAGTGCTTTGATTCCCAAGGGCCTCTCTTTCTGGGTCTTCAGCCAGAAGAGAGACGGCCTTAGTTAGCGTGCTTGCTTGTGTATTTCTCATGACTCCATTCATGTCTGGGACTAAGTGGCAGGAAGACTGGGGCAAAAAAGCGATATGATTGAACCCACCCCCTGGGGACCAGAACTCCTTTAGGCACGCTTTCGTGCTCCTTGAACCAGAGCTACAGGCCTTCTCCTAGAGCTCTGTCTAGGAGCGTTTCCAAGTTTTAAAATGTTCCAAGTCCAGGCTGGGGCACACCAGAGGGAAGAAAGGCAGAATAAACCAGCTTTCATTCAGTGGTACTTCAAACTCCCCATTCCACCTGTCATACACTTTGCAGAGTCTTCAAGCAGTTGTGTCACATGTCCTGTGCAGATTTTGTCGTCACTCCATGGGAGAAACAGGGTAGAACAGCCCACTCCATTTATAGTTTTGTTGTTACTTCTAAACTTCAAGAGGTGAAATTAGTGATAAATGATTTGATGCCATTCATTTCTCAAGAATAGAATAACTCTTCTTAAGTAATTTGCTTTAAAAGTTATTTATTTATTTTCTCATAGGTAACGCTTGGTTGAACTAAGGCTGATCAGGAACTTAGCTATCATATACAAAAAGAAACTTGTATTCAACCTGTCCATGTAATCGAGTACTGAAGGTGTGTGTGTAATGCTAAAAGAGATCATTTCACATTTACACTGATAAAAGCCTTTACTTTTGGCTCTTTCCTGTTGCTTCCCACCTCTGATGTTAATGAACAAAATACTCAGGGTTAACACAAGGGAGGAAAAGGTTCCCAGGCAGGAGTTTAGAACAAAACCCAACTGGGAATGGCAGGGCACTCTTAATCCTATTTCTTATTTTAGCATCAGCAACCAGAGAGGCAGGGTTGCCTCAGTACTCAGGGAAATTTTTTCCCTTTGTGATTCTGTGTTGCTGAATGGCCTACTTGGTCTTACCCAAAATACAGGCTTACTATTTAGAGTTCTTCTTATGTGGGGATGAGAAAGGCTATAATTTTCTGCAGTCGTCCCTGGATGTATAGTATACATGCACTGACATCTTTTCAGGATTCCTCAGCTATTAGTACTTAGAAACAAAAGGAGGTATTCAGAAAGCCTTGGTTAAACTGAGAAAGTAATGTGATGCAGTTTAGGACATGACTGTAACTCAAACAGACATCGGTGTTCATCTTAATAGATTTCTTTCTTGGTCTAATGTTTTGTGTCACTTCTTCTCCATGTACAAGTATTTGAAAATGAAAGTTATTTAATTAGCTTAGTTGAATTGATCGTAATGAACTGACATTTCAGTCTTTTTTCTTTTTAACAAGTCCTATATTTGATCTGTCCTTTTTTACTCATTTTTAGGCTTACGATCCCTTTGCTAGCTCCCATTCCCTCTTTCCTTTACTACTCTGCCTTTAAGTTTTAGGTCAGCTTAGTGGCGTATACATGGGAAGCCCTGACCATGAGCAGGGCAGGATGCTAAACTCCGTAAAGAATTCTCATTTGATGCATCCAGCCAACCCTAGATATAGGAAGGAAATAGTGCTACCTGACTGTCGAGGGTGGGCTGGAGGGAAGGTAGCTGAGAAACGGAGAGACTTGCCTAGGTCTTGGAGCTGGCATTGGATGAGTGGGATTCACACCAGGCTACCTGACCCTAAAGCTTCCTTTTTAAACTGCAGCAGTTTTCTCATCTCATATGTGAATACAGGAATGTCACTTTTCACGTCCCAGCATTCTGTTTATGACTTTGAACACCGACTCTCTCAGCATGTTTTTATTTAAATAGAGTTTATTACTATGTTTGGCCTATAATAAATACTGAGATATTTAAATTGTTTGGCCTATAGTAAATGCCAAGATACTTAAATCGATAGACCTGCATTTTCAACCCTCAGACCTACCCCCAGCTTTTGTTTCTGTGTTTGTATAGCATGCGGGATCCTAGTTCTTCTGCCAGCAGTTGAACCCATGCTCACTGCAGTGAAAGCTCTGAGTCCTAATCACTGGACCATCACGGCAGCCCCTGCACCCTCTTTTTACCAAATATTTTCTGGTATCCCAATTATACTGCTGGAGGGAGACTCATAGAAAATATAACAATTATACATGATTTAAATATTTTAAAATATATATCATTTAAAAATCAATATAGTGTCCTAGTAATACCAGAAAAGAGAAATAAAAGGTAAATAGTTTATACAAAATAATTTTTCAGTACATAAACACTTCAGCATGACCAGAGCTTGAGGCATAGTGAAACAGTCAAGGACTAGTACTTGTGCTATTACACAGTAACCCTCAGCAAACCAGTACTAATAAATAAGTATGACGTGTCTGACTGTCGTGCTCTTCTCAGTTAAGTGATTTCTTTTTAATATGATGATGATGTTACTGTTCAGTTGCTAAGTCATGTTAGCATGCCAGACTCCTCTGTCCTCCACTATCTCCCGGAGTTTGCTCAAACCCACGTGCATTGAGTCAGTGATGCCATCCAGCCGTCTCAGCCTTTGTTGTTCCCTTCTCCTGCTGCCTTCAGTCTTTCCCAGCATTAGGGTCTTTTCCAGTGAATTGGTTCTTCAAATCAGGTGGTCAAAGTATTGGAGCTTCAGCACCAGTCCCTCCAATGAATATTCAGAGTTGATTTCCTTTAGGGTTGACTGGCTTGATATCCTTGCTGTTCAAGGGACTCAAGAGTCTTCTCCAGCACCACAATGCAAAGGTATTGATTCTTTGGTGCTCAGCCTTCTTTATGGTCCAACTCCACATCCATACATGACTATTGGAAAAACCGTAGCTTTTAAAAAAATTATTTGACTGCACTGTGTGTCTTAGGAACAGCATGTGGGATCTTTAGTTTCGACAGATGGGATCTAGTTCCCTCACCAGGGATTGAACCCAGGTCCCCTCCATTGGGAACACAGAGAAACCCCTATAGCTTTGACTATACACACCTTTGTCGGCAGGGTGATGTCTCTGCTCTTTAACACACTGTCTAGGTTTGTCATAGCTTTCTTTCCAGGGAGCAAATGTGTTAATTTCATGGCTGCAGTCACCATCTGCAGTGATTTTGGAGCCCAAGAAAATAAAGTCTGTCAGTGCTTCCACTTTTCCCCCTTCTATTTGCCATGAAGTGATGGGACCAGATGCCACGCTCTTAGTTTTCTGAATGTTGAGTTTTAAGCCAGCTTTTTATTCCCCTCTTCTACTTTATCAAGAGGCTCTTTAGTTCCTCTTCCCTTTCTGCCATTAAAGTGATATCATCTATATATCTGAGGTTGTGGATATTTTCTCCTGGCAATCTTGATTCCAGCTTGTGCTTCATCCAGCCTGGCATTTCGCGTGATGTACTCTGCATGTAAGTTAAATAAGCAGGGTGACAGTATACAGCCTTGATGTACTCCTTTTCCATTTTGGAACCAGTCTGTTGTCTCATGTCCAGTTGTACATGGTGCTTCTTGACCTGCATACAGATTTCTTGGGAGGCAGGTAAGGTAGTCTGGTATTCCCATCTCTTTCAGAATTTTCCAGTTTGTTGTGATCCATACAGTCAAAGGCTTTGTCTTGGTCGATAAAGCAGAAATAGATGTTTTTCTGGAACTCTTGCTTTTTAGATGATCCACGGATGATGGCAATTTGATCTCTGGTTCCTCTGCCTTTTCTAAATCCAGCTTGAACATCTGAAAGTTCACCGTTCACGTACTGTTGAAGCCTGGCTTGGAGAATTTTAAGCATTACTTTACTAGTGTGTGAGATGAGTGCACTTGTGTGGTAGTTTGAGCATTCTTGGCATTGCCTTTCTTTGGGATTGGAATGAAAATTGACCTTTTCCAGTCCTGTGGCCACTGCTGAGTTGTCCACATTTGCTGGCATGTTGAGTGCAGCACTTTCACAGCATCATCTTTCAGGATTTGAAATAGCTCACCTGGAATTCCATCACCTCCACTAGCTTTGTTCGTAGTGATGCTTCCTAATGCCCTCTTGACTTCACATTCCAGGATGTCTGGCTCTAGGTGAGTGATCTCACTATCATGATTATCTGGGTTGTGAAGATCTTTTTTGTATAGTTCTTCTGTGTATTCTTGCCACCTCTTCACTAAGGGAAGTGCCATAGTGGTGATTTATTGTTTATTGTTCAATTGCTCATTGCCCTCTTGACTTCACATTCCAGGATGTCTGGCTCTAGGTGAGTGATCTCACTATCATGATTATCTGGGTTGTGAAGATCTTTTTTGTATAGTTCTTCTGTGTATTCTTGCCACCTCTTCACTAAGGGAAGTGCCATAGTGGTGATTTATTGTTTATTGTTCAATTGCTCAGTCATGTCTGACTCTTTGTGACCTCATGGACTGCAGCACACAAGGCTTCCCTGTCCTTCACTATCTCCCAGAATTTGCTCAAACTCATGTCCATTCAGTTAGGGGTGCCCTCCAACCATCTCATCCTCTTTCGCCCTGTCTCCACCTACTAACCCTCCGTCTTTCCAGCATCAAGGTCTTTTTCCAGTTAGTTGGCTCTTTGCTTTCAGGTGGCTAAAGTATTGAAGCTTCAGCATCAGTCCTTCCCACGAATATTCAGTGTAGATTTCCTTTAGGATTGACTGGTTTGGTCTCCATGCTTTCCAGGGAACTCAAGAGTCTTCTCCAGCACCACAGTTTGAAAGCATCAGTTCTTCAGCAATGATGGTGATTAGCAGGTTAAAATATAATTGCACCTTGGGACTTCCCTAATGGTCCAGTGGTTAAGAATTCACCTTGCAATGCAAGGGACATGGTTTTGATCCCCAGTAAGTAAGTAAGTAAGTAAAATCACTCAGTCGTGTCTGACTCTTTGTGACCCCATGGACTGCAACCCACCAGGCTCCTCAGTCCATGGGATTCTCCAGGCAAGTATACTGGAGTGGGTTGCCATTTCCTTCTCCAGGGGATCTTCCCGACCCAGGGATCGAAGCTAGGTCTCCCGCATTGGAGGCAGACGCTTTAACCTCTGAGCCACCAGGGAAGCCCCCAGTAGGGGAACTGAAATCCCACATGCTGTGCCCTGCAACCAAGACCTGGCACAGCAAGTAAGTAAAAAAAAATAAGTTATTGTATCTTGACTTACTTGGTGGTTGGTGGTTGCAGTTCTGGAAGGTAGACTACATATTAAAACTGAGCAATAAATCCTTAGGGTATATCCTGAGAAAAAAATGTGTTTTGTGTGTATGTGAATGTTACGGACCTTCAAGAGCTGTTTGTGGCAGGGGCGTCTCCCCTGTGTGAGGTTGTCCTGCTTGAGTCAGGATGAGTGATGTATCTGGTCTCTGCCTGGCCAGTGTGATTGAGGACCTTTCTCCTACCCCGGAGGGCCCACAGATTTCTAAAACCACTCCCTAAGTTGTGAGATTTTCTCCATTTAGAACTACTGCTCTAGGTCATTCCTTCCCCAGCTTAATGGTAGGATCAGTTCTTTGGGTTTGTTTTTTTTTTTTACCTCTCCATGTAGCACGTGGGATCTTAGTTCCCCGAGCAGGGATCAAACCTATATCTCCCTGCATTGGGAGTGTGGAGTCTTCACCACTGGACCACCAGGGAAGTTCCAAGAATGACTTTTTGAAATTTCTAATCAATCAGTGACTTTTTAATGCAAAAATTATTAGGAAAATGAAATTTAAAGGCAAGTCCTGACTTTTATTACTAGATTCAGCAGACATAAAAAATTCCTGGCAATCTGCCATAAAAATTTCTCTTTTTATCCTTTTGTCTGTTCTGCAACTTGTAGGATATTAGTTCCCTGAGCAGGGACCAAACCCCGGACCTTGCAGTAAAAGCGCTGAGTGCTAAGTCCTAACCACTGGACTGCCAGGGAATTTCCTGTAAAAAGGTCTAAAAGTTCTAAATACTTAATCTTCACTCTGAACCTACCTTGTCACGGTATGGTCTCTTTATCTCTGTCTTTCTATCCCTGATGTCACCCCAAATGAATGAGTGTATCTGAAAAAGTCTTTCTTTAGGAAGATTACTGTTTCATTTTCTCTAACCAAGCACTAAAATGTTTTATGCACAACACCTCCTTTGTTGTCCGTAAATATGTTTTTATAAAAATTCTTATTGTTGGAAGTGAACTTAACTGCCTTCGTTATCCAGGGATACTTCCTGTTCCATGACACAAATTTGCAGTGTTGTGTGACAGGCATAAGTCAAACTGGTCTGATCTCTCATGAGCTTTATATGCTGAAGTCTACTGCATTTTCTCTATGCAGATCCATAGAGAAGCAGTGACTTTTCCAATCTTTAGTTCAGAGGACTTCCTGCAATGTTTTTCATACTGTGAAGAGTCTTAGTGAATGAAGAGAATCTTTACAACAAGCCAAGATGATAAAATGCCTCCAGCAGTTCCCATTGGCGACACTGATGGCAGAACACCCCCGGCAGGGGCCCTGCACCTGTGTTCCGAGAATCTGTTGGGAAACTGCAAGCGCTGCCCGAGAGAATGGATGCTTTTGGCTCAGTGACCGAATCTGAAATGTGACCGGTTTCCTTTGCCTACTTTTTGGGTTCCTCTGAAACAGAACAGAACAATTGTTTGATTTTCATAGAGCTCTTCCTTCAAGTGTAAGTTAAAAACCTGAGTTGAGATACCATCCTGAATACCTTCTTTCTTCCAACTGGCTCTCACTCTCCCTCTTTCTGCTGTGATGCATACAGCTGGCCTTGGCCTGTGATTGTGTAAGTGTTTAAGGGGAGGGCCCAGGCACAGAGCCACGAGGTGGCTTTTAAAGTGAACCAGAAATGCTGGGGCCTTGAGGTTTTGGTGCATTAGGGAATTACCTAGTGGTCCAGTGGTTAGGACTCTGCACTTTCACTGCCAAGGGCATGGGTTCCATCTCTGGTTGGGGAACTAAGATCCTTAAGCCATGTGGTGTGGCTAAAATTTTTTTTTTTTTAAAGAACATAAAATTTTTGTGTGTGTGTGTGTATGTAACATGTTATTTGTGCTTCCCAAGTGTCCCTAAAGAACCCGCCTGCCAATGCAGGGGACATAAGAGACACAGGCTTCATCCCTGGATTGGGAAGTTCCCCTGGAGGAGGGCATGGCAACCCACTCCAGTATTTTTACCTGGAGAATCCCATGGACAGAGGAGCCTGGCGGGCTGCTGTCCATAGGGTCGTAAAGAGTCGGACACGACTGAAGCGACTTGACATGCACGTGCATGCTGTTTGGTGGAAGGGCATAATTCTGTTACCTGCCTTGCCTTGGGAGGCTAGGTCGGCCCCGTTGGAGCAGCCCCCTTTTGCTGTGACAGCTGTGTAGCAGAGGTGGTGGTATGCTTTGGGGAAGCTCTGTTGAAAGCACAGGCTCTCGAGACATGTGTCCTGAGGGGCCGAGCACAATCAGCTGGGGCTCTCTGAAGCTAAAACCACCTGTTCAGATACGGCTCAGACACATCTTGCTCTTTGACTTTTACGGAGTTGAGTTGTGTTCATTCTAGATGGATTTACCTATATGTGGTCCGCAATAAAGAGCGGTATAATAATTTGGGTGGAGAGTCTCTATATATCGTCTTACTCCATGATCCTCCATCCTAGGGAAATTGGGTACAAGAAGTATGAATGATTCTTCAGCTGCTCAGCTCCTGTGCGCCTCTCATACAGACTGAGGATAGGTTGAAAGATTGTAGTTTTTGTCACGTGTCCCGTAACCACTAGCCAGTAAGCTGATAGGGTATTTATGGGACTCGGTGGTTTTATCTTGGTTGGGGCCCTCCTGCTGTCTTCTTGTGGCCTTTTTATCTTCAGTTGTAGGATATCTCTTTTCGTAGGTTCTAGTGGTTTTTTTGGTTGATGGTTGTTGAACAGTTGGTTGTGATTTTTATGTGAGACGAGGTGAACTCATGTCCTTCTATTCTGCCATCGTGAGCCGAGAGACCCTGTAAAGAAATAACGATTTGTTCCAATGTTGGAGGAATAACCGGCTCATCTGGCCTTAGTGTTGGCTGTGAACTGAATGTTTGTGTCTCCCCAGAGTTTTCACGTGGAAGCCATAATCCCTAATGTCATGGCATTTGGAGACAGAGCCCTTGGGAGATAATGAGGTTAATAGGGAAAGTAGAGCCCCATGTATCGGGTAGGTGCCCTTACAAGAAGAGACACGAGAGACACTTTCTCTCTTGCCACGTGAGACTATAGCAAGAAGGGACTGAGTGTAGACCAGGAAGCGGGCCCTCAGCAAGAACTTAACCAGGCTGGCACCCTGATCTGGGACTCCAGCTTCTAGAACTGTGAGGAATCCATTTCTGTTGTGTAAGCCGTCCAGTCTCTGGTATTTGCTGCAGCCCCTCGAGATGACTAAGATGTTGGGGATGGTGTCGAGATGTGGTATTCTGCTTAGAAATTTTATCTTATAACTGACTTTTTAAAATGTAATTTTTCTTTTGTATTAGAGTATCCAGTGTTGTGTTAATGTTAGGTGTACAGCTCAGTTATACAAATGCACATACCCATTCATTTTCAGATCCTTTTCCCATATACGTTATTACAGACTATTGAGTTCCCTTTGCTATACAGTAGGTCCTTGTTGATTCTTTTATATATAGTAATGTGTATATGTTTATCCCACCACCACCTTTGGTAACCCTAAGTTCGTTTTCAGTCTGTGAATCTGTTTCTGTTTTGTAAGTAAGTTCACTTGTTCCATTTTTTTAAGATCTCATATATAAGTGATGATCATCTGGTGTTTGTCCTTTGCCTGACTTAGTGTGGTAATATCTAGGTCCATCTATGTTTCTGCAAGTGGCATGATTTCATTCTTTTTGATGGCTGAGTAATATTCCATTGTGTACATGTACCACATCTTTATCCATTCCTGTGCTGATGGACGTTTAGGTTGCTTCCATGACTTGGCTGTTGTAGATAGTGCTACAGTGAACATTGGGATACATGTATGTTTTGAATTACGGTTTTCTTGGGATATATGCTCAGGAGTGGGATTGCTGGATCATATGCTACTTCTGGTTTTAGTTTTTTACGGAGCCTCCGTATTGTTCTTCATAGTGGGTCATACTTACATTCCCACCAACAGTGTAGGAGAGTGCCCTTTTCTCCACAGCCTCTCTAGCATTTATTGTTAGCAGACTTTTTAATGATGCCCACTTGTGACCAGTGAGAGGTGGTACCTCATTGAGGTTTTGATTTGCATTTTTCTAATAATCCATCAGGATGAACATGTGCATTTCGGCCATCTGTATGTCGTCTTCCTTAGGAATTTTAAAGTGACTTGTAAAATTCTGTCATTTGAAAGTTTCCAAATATATACATATAGAGAGAATAATGTAATAAACCTTCATGTGCCCCGCTGTAAAGATGATCAGTATTCTGTTCTTGTTTTATTGTCTATATCCCCTAACTTTGGTTTTGGGGACTATTTTAAAGCAGTGCAGGGTTGACTGGCACAGAACATGGGCTTTACATGCAAACATAAAAATAGGCGTGCTAGGCTCCTATTGGTGCTGTAAGAATTACCACAGATTCCATGGCTTAAAATGAAATTTTTTTCTCTTTTCGGTTCCAGAAGCCAGGAGTCTGAACTCAGTCTCAGAGGTCAAGGCGTTGACAGGGCTGGTCCTTCCAGTTGTGGAGGAGAAACCACTTCCTTGCCTTTTCCTGTGTTCAGAGGCTGCCTGAATTTCTTGGCTTGTGGCCTCTTCCATCTTCAGTGTGTGTCACTCTGGTCTCTGCTTATATTGTCACACGGTCATCTCTCTAGCTTTGATTCTTCTTGTGTCCCTTTTTTAAAATTTTATTTAATTTTATTTATTGTGTGTGTGTGTGTGTGTCCCTTGTATAAGGAGCTTTGTGAAAACATCCAGCCTACTCGGATCACCAGGCATAAGCTCTCTAGCTCAAGACACTTAATTGAATCATGTCTGCAGAGTCTCATTTGCCATACGAGATACTTAAGGGACTGGGAAGTGGACGCGTTTGAAAGCATTATTCACACTGCCTCAGTAGGACCACACTGTGGTCAGCACTCGGATGTCAAATCGATGGTAGGGCCACGATCTCAAGAGGAGGGGCCCTGATCACTGGGGAACACATGAAGGCTAAGCTCTTCAAAACCTAGCGAGATTTCGATTCAGAATACAGCTTGTCGTTTTGCACTGAGAACTTACCTTTCCTGTCCGATAACAGGGAAGAAGGAAGCACCTGCTGGTGAATAACTGGTACCTTTCGGACATCGTGTTCACGGTGGTACTGTGCATGCCCTCCCTTGGGTTTGACTTAACCAGCCTGCGTGACTGTGTTCTCCCAGACCTAGGGTCATTTTTACCTCTCTCTCGGGTTGCTGAGCCCAGTCCCTCCCCACCTCTGCTTCTGTCTGTATAAGCCTTTATTAAACTGATTGGAGTCCCTACTATGTGCGGGAGCTGGAGAGGGTTCCAGGGCTTTGCTTTTTGTCCAGTAAGTCTGAAGATTTATCTTCGTAGAACGTAAGGCAGAGGTGGCAGGGCTTCTGTGTCCGGATATCTAACCCCCGAATGATGGCGTGGAAGATTGGGAACTTCGTGTGAAGGTGACCCAACCTGACAGAGCCTCTCCCTTTCAGGGTCACCGTGAGAACCAGCGAATAACACAGGTGCCCACCCCGTAGTTTAGTAGGAATGAACAAGCCTCCACAGATTTTGTTCTTTGGCTGGAGCCAAAGCCCCACCGCTCTCCTAGTTCCAGAGCTTTTGCACACGTTTTCTCTGCCAGGAACCCATTTGCTCCTTTCTTTTTTCCCTTAATTCCCGTAACTACTTAGCCTTTAAGACGTCATTTCTTTCACAAAGCCTTATATTTTCTGCCATATCTGAATTAGGTGTGTCTCCTATATTTCTCTTAACACTGTAGCACCACTCGGCACTTGATATTTTAATTGCCTTCTGACTTATTTCTGTTCTCCCATTGGACTCTCAACTTAGGGCCCAGGGGCTGTATCTTCTGTTCTGTCATCAAAGACACAAAACCAAGCCTGGTGTAGACGAGCTGGTCAGCATTCACATACATTTCTTGGCTGGAAACTTTTTCAGCTCTGTAATGGATTAAAAATTTTTTTTTAATAGTTGGCTGAATTTTAGGGGGGAAATGTTGAGAGGGATGGAGAGGATAGGTAGAAGAAAATAGGATGTAAATTTTTTGTCTCAGGTCATTGAGTTTACTGAAGGAGGAATGAGTCATTGAAGTCTTTTTTTTTTTTTTTTTTAATGATGTTGATTTTGTTTCTTGTGCTTCTTTTGTTTGTGGATTTTTTTTTGAAGGGATGAGCAGAAGCAAATTGAAATCTTGCTACAAGCAATATGGGGCCCTTTGCTAGCAGGGAACAAATGTTTTAGTGAGAAATCTGGCTGGTATTTTATCTTGCTTTGGCTGCTTGTTTTAATGTTATAAGTAGTTGGAGTGTTTTGAGTTAATAATTTAAATACCATTTTACCTTAAAATTCAGCTTTGTATTTTGGGTAAAGCTGTTTCTTCCTTTTCTTCCCCCCAAAGAAAAACCTCAGACCTTGTGCTAAAGCGATGAGTCATACAGTAGTCAGAAGCATCACTGAGTGATGCTTCCAATGGCTGCTGCCGAGCAGGCTGTGCTCCCAAATGCCAGGCTCATTAGGGAGGATTAACGCTAAGTCCTCCTGCGTTTATACCCATCATTACCTCTACATTCTCCTTCCTCAGCAAATTGGATGCCCATCAGCTTTGAGCAAGTTCTGTGCGCCTCCAGTATTCCACTATTGTTGAATGCTACTTGAAGTGGCCCAGCTCAACAAATATCTCTGATTATTTTAAATAATATGTATGACATCTTTTCCATAAGACAACTTAATCATGTTTCTTTGTTGCTTAATTAAACATGGGCAAGTCTTCAATCAGACACAGCTTTGTTTCTATATGCCAGAAATTTTATCTGACTTGGTATTAATTAATGTTTGTTTAATAAGAGGACCTTTGGTCCTGTGCTTCCCTCTTGTTTCCAGAGACTGAGCTGTGTATTTAGTACATGACAGAGTCTTGCTTTCTCCCGTGCTATTACTGAGCTTCAGGGTCACCTCCATCTGATAGTGTGTTTTTTGGTTTTAATTTTCTCACTAACTTCATACTAGTTTAAGTTCTTAACTTCCTCTGGCTTTATTTTTCTTTCATGGGAAATAATTTTTTAAATGTTGTCTTTGTAAGTTGCTTCATCCTTTTGGAAAGTGCAGATTTTTCTATAGCTAGAAGGCCTTGTTGTATGAAGTAGATTCATGGTCTCCTACCCTTAGAAAATGAGATTTCATAACTCTTAGTTTTTTCTTTCTTTATTTTTAATTGAATAATTACGATATTGTGTTGGTTTCTGCCATACATCAACATAGATCACCTATAGATACACATAATGATCCTCCCTCCCACCCTATCCCACCACTCTAGGTTGTCAGAGTCCCAGTTTCTATTAGTTTTTTAAATTAAATGATCCATATATACCTCTAAAAATTATGATATGCATATGTGTAAGATTCATTGTTGATTCAGCTTGCCAGAAATTCATGAAAGTGTGCATGGATATGTATACGCCTTACAATTACTCTGGGTTTCCCTGGTAGCTCAGCTGGTAAAGAATCCGCCTGCAATGCAGGGGACCCTGGTTTGATGGGTCAGGAAGATCCCCTGGAGAAGGAATAGGCTACCCACTCCAGTAATCTTGGTCTTCCCTGGTGGCTCAGCTGGTAAAGAAGCCACTGCAATTCGGGAGATCTGGGTTCGATCCCTGAGTTGGGCAGGTCTCCTGGAGAAGGGAACAGCTACGCATTCCAGTATTCTCTCACTAACTCTGTGGCAACGCTGTTGCCTCTGAAGGACGCAGTCCAGTGATCAAGGACTAGTGGTGGGACATCCGTGCGATCCCTGGGTTGGGCAGGTCTCCTGGAGAAGGGAACAGCTACGCAGTCCAGTATTCTCTCACTAACTCTATGGCAACGCTGTTGCCTCTGAAGGACGCAGTCCAGTGATCAAGGACTAGTGGTGGGACATCCGTGCGATCCCTGGGTTGGGCAGGTCTCCTGGAGAAGGGAACAGCTACGCACTCCAGTATTCTCTCACTAACTCTATGGCAACGCTGTTGCCTCTGAAGGACACAGTCCAGTGATCAAGGACTAGTGGTGGGGCATCCGTGGTACTTGGGTTGCCTTGCCTCTCCTTTCCACAGCAGAGACCCTGGTCTGGAGGGACAGTTAGTCCTTAGTCACAGAAGCTAGAGTGGGTTAACTCTAAGCAAGGTGACAAGACTTAATGGGTGTCCCCTTGAGGAATTGGGTTTTTCTCACTATGAACTTCTAAGAAATTGACCACTGGGCCTTTGATAGCAACAAGTGTTGTCCATTTTAATTTTTAAAATTAAAAATACTTTATGTTGGGATTTCCATAGTGGTACATTGGATAAGACTCGGTGCTTCTGGTGCAGGGCGCCCGGGTTCAGTCCCTGGTGTGGGAACTAGGATCCTACATGCTGCAGCTACTGAGCCTGTGTGTTCTAGAGACTGCCCACCACAACCAGAGGAGCCCACACGCTTGCAATGAAGACCCACTGCAGTCAAAAGTATAATAATAAACTTTGTGTTCATTGTACAAACCTCCCTCCACCCCCCGCAAAGAACCTGTAATGCTATTATCCAGGTGTCGCTGTCATAACTTGTTGGGTATTTTTGTTATCTGTATCAAGGGCGAGTTTGTTAACTGTCCTTACATTTTTCCCCTCCAAAATGGTTTTCTGCACTGAGTGAATCAGCTTTTTCTTGAGTGGAGCCTTTGTGCTATCTGAGACTCTGACAAGTTCACTCACTCCAGTGTTTCCTTTCTCATGTGAGGCTTAGCCAGGCATTGGGAATTCTTCGCAGGTCAGTGAGGAAGGTTCCGCAGGTCTGCCTGAGTTTTGGCTTTGGCCACATCTGTGGCACTGGAGGCAGTATTTGCCAGTATTTACAATCAAGGAGCCTTCTCAAGGGAGAGAGGAGCGTTCTCTTCCTTTTTTTGTGTGCTTTCCTCCCAAATCCTTTCTGGACTCGAATATTGTCTCGGTATTTTTGTAGTGCCAGCTAAGCTGGGTAAGGTGTGTAGCAGATGACAGCAGCGTTGTGCGTTTTAATCTGAATACACTGTATTTTATGTCATGGATAACCTAGAGTGGTCAGTAATGAAATTTTACTGTGTTTTTTAGCTGTGTTTACAGATGCTTAGCAATGCACTTGTTCTTGAACTTAAATGCATTTGAGAGTAAGGGTTAGAAGTGGTGGATACTGTAAAACCACCAGCGTTCCTTACGCTTCATCTTACTCATCTTGATTTTATTCTGCTTTCTACATGTTATGATTTTGTCAACCACAGTATGTGTTGGGCTTGTCTACAGACATCTGTCAGTATTAGCTATTTTTGTTTCTACCCACAGAAAAGTTCTTTTGTTTGTAATTTTTGAATGAAACATCTCTTTCTTATTCTGCCTTGTTTTGGTGATGTATTTGGTTCTAAGAAAGGCCATCTGTAGCTCCTTGGTCATCGTAATGTAATTCCTAGTTCTGTGTTTTGTTGGGGGTTCGGTTCTGAAGGGGTTAAAAGTGGGTAGCATGGGCTTCCAGTAGTAGGTCTGGAATAGTAATGTCTGCGTGTGTTTCAAAGCCCGTCATAGCCAGGGCTGTCCTTGCAGCCCTGGAAAGTGGACGTGTTGTGGAGAGGCTCCCCCCTCCATTTGTGGGTGACAAATCTTACGTCAGTAGCCGCAAGACTAAGAAAAGGCGAAGACAAAATCAAAGTAACAAGCAGCTGTGAAGTTTTTAGGCTTCTTTCCATAGATAAGAGTCCTGTGCACTGTAAAATCGTGGTGTGGCACCTGTGTCCTGCATATACACCCCGAGGAGGGCTGCAAGGGGTAAGGACGCCGTGTGCTTTCAGATTCCGTATTTAGCTCTAGCTGGCATCTGAGGGATTTCATTTATGTGCGGAAACGAGGTGTCCTGGAGGGGTTGCCTGCTCCCTGGTTCTTTCAGTTAGCTGCTCCTGATAAGAGGCGTGGTGGTTTGCACCATCTCACAATATTCACATGGCTTCATCCTTCACGTCCTGGCCAGTCAAGAGACAGGCCAACTCTTTTTCATTTGGTGTTTTGATTTGAGCTGCTTTTTTTCCCCACCAGAAGCTACTGTCAAAGGAATGACTTAAATACTATCCTGCTCCCACCGCCATTATAAGAAATGCAGATTTATTGGATAATATTTAGAAAGTAAAGTACAAAATAGTTTTAGCATACCGTTCATATTCCTATGCAGAAATACACATGTTGAATGGGCAGATCAGAGTCTGAATTTTTAGGCCATTTACTGTTAGAAAATGTAGGTTAAAATTTTTGTGCTCCTTTATAAGTCCCCCATGAAGAGATGAGACTAATTGTTCACCCTTATCCTTTCCAGCATAATTCATGTTACAGTAATTAAAAATCTTAGCCAACTTTACTTGGAGATTTTGGCATGATTATTTCAACTGGTATATTTACATGACTTTGGCCAATAGTGAACATTCTCAAGTGCATGTCAACCATTTTTAGCTGTCAGTTCTGTTCTCCAGTTATGCCTTGATAATAACTTTTCACACTTTTAGGACATACGGTAGTTATGGTCTGTCAAAGTTTGTGAGTAAAAGATTTATCATCCATTTTCTTTCTTTTTTCCATTTCTGCAGGCTTGTAATTTTTAAATAACAGTATTGATCCTATTGCATGTAACTTAGTATCCTGCTTTTGTTTTCCCCCTTTAACCTTGGATGAAGAACAATAGAAGAAATTCATAGCATGAGTAGAAAGACATTTACAGAAAGACAAGTGTGTCACAGACGTTTCTAGCAAGACAAGTGTGTCACAGACGTTTCTAGCAAGACAAGTGTGTAACAGACATTTCTAGAAAGATAAAAATGTAACCAGTAAGAAAAATAGTGAAATAGAAAAGTGAAGATAAAATAATCAGCAAAGACAAACACTTCCTTGAGAAAACTGATAAAGCAGATGAGTGTCTGGCAATATTGAGGAAGAAAAAATGTTTAAGGCCCACATAGCTAATTTTACTATGGGTGAAACTCAAAACATAAATGTCAAATAGAAAAAAATTTTCACAGAATACAAAAAATGTCAAGAAATATATATTAATATATTACTTCTGTATAAATACATATATGATAAAGCTTTAAAGAAGAGTAGGGGAATGATAAGCACAAAATGGTGAACAGTGGTTCCCTTTGTGGAGAAATGAAATAAGATGGCTTTGCAGAGTGGCTTTAGATCCATGGGTTTGATTTATTTCTTAAAGTAGATAATAGGCACTCAAGAATTAATTGAACTACTTTCATTTTCTTTTAATGTGTGAAATATTTTAAGAGTAAACATTCTATATGTCCAAAACAAAAACCCTAGAACTTCTTCCTCATGTCAGACATAGGGAGTAAATTTTATTTTCTCAATTTATAACAATTTAAGCCATTTTAGTAAATATTTTATATGTTACAGTAGTATCTTTAAAGTTTACTTTGGTAAGTTTTGACTTAAGTTTATCCATGAAACCATCACCATACACATAAAAAAAGAGTAACTGTTACTGCCAAGAAGTTTCTTTATCCCCTTTTGTATTACCCTCAAGCAGCTACTGCTCTTCTGTCTTTCATTAAAAATTCATTTGCATTTTCTGGAGTTGTATATAAGGAGTTATATAATATATATTCTATTGGTCTGGCTTCTTTCAGTCAGCATGGTTTAAGTTTGACTCAAGCTCCTTCCTTTTAAAATCTGAGTAGTAGTCCATTGTGTGGACATACCACACTTTTTTTATCTATCTGCTAATAGACATTTAGCTTGTTTTCTGTTTTGATTACTACTATAAACAAAGTTGATACGAGCATTTATGAGCTGGCCTCTGTATGCATGTATGATTTTGTGGGGACTCACTTGGACTGCCAAGGTTGATAATGAAACTTATTTTAAACTAAAGACATTTAAAATTAACAGATGCAGAAAGAAGCCTTTTCAGAACTTTCCTTATCTGACTACTAAAGGCAGAAGCTTCTGGGAGTGAGGCTGCCATAAATACTTTGCTGGGAAGTTTAACTGGTCTGAAAAAAAATGAAGACCACTCACTCCTTTATAAGCAAACATCATCACAAGCTTCATCTCCCATTTGTTGCTCCTCGTTTTCCCTCATCAAGTTAGTATAAATGCCTGTCTTTATTTAAAGAGCCACTTCTTTTGTGTGCTTCAACACACATATATCAACAAACTTTCTATTTTCTCCTGTTAATCTGTCTGTTGTCAGCTAAATACACAAGCCACCAATCGCTGAACCTAAGTTGGGAGAGGATAAGCTTTTTCCTCCCAACACTTCGATTTCTCTTGGCGGGAATTCTAGGGTGAAATAACTGGGTTATATGGTAAGTCCATGTTTAACATTTTAAGAAACTGCCTAACTTTTCCAAAGTAGCAGGGTATGAGAGGTTCAGTCCTAAAGTGTGCGGTTCAGTGGTTTTTAGTATAAATTCACTGAGTTTTGGAACATCACCACTGTGTAATTTTAGAGTATATTTTCATCACTCCAAAAACAAGCAATTAACATTCACTTGGTTTTCCCTTCACACTAGCCCCTGACAACCACTAATCTACTTTCTGTCTGTATAGATTGCCTATTCTGGACATTTCATATAAATGGAATTCTACTTTATGTAGCTTTTTGTGACCAGCTTCTTTCACTTAGTGTATTTTCAAGGTTCTTCCATGTTGCAGTGTGTTTTAGTGTTTCATTCCTTTTTTAAAAAATAGACTTTTAAATAGTTATAAATTTATAGAAAAATTGAAAAGAGGGAGTTCCCATTTTCTCCACAGCTAGTCTCTCTGGTTGTTAACAACTTTCATTCATTTTATGGTACATTTATCATTTTTCTTCGACTGCACCACGAGTTATGTGGGATCTGAGTTCCCCAACCAGGAATCAAACCTATGTCCCCTGCAGTAGAAGCACAAAGTCTTAATAACCACTGGACCACCAGGGAAGTCCCCATTTATCGTAGTTATTGAACCAACATTGTTGGGTCCTGGTTGATAATAAGCTAAAGCTCCTGCTTCGTTTAGATTTCCTTCCTTCTTACCCAACAACCTTTATCTGTTTCTGGATCCCATACAGGATTCTGCGTTACATTTCATTGTCCTGTTTCCTTAGTTTCTCCTTACTTTCGTTTTTAGTTGTTGCGACCTCTTCTTGTTTTTGAGATTGCATCCAAGTACTGCATTTCGGACTCTTTTGTTGACCATGATGGCTACTCCATTTCTTCTAAGGGATTCCTGCTCACAGTAGTAGATATAATGGTCATCTGAGTTAAATTCACCCATTCCAGTCCACTTTAGTTCGCTGATTCCTAGAATGTCAGCGTTCACTCTTGCCATCTCTTGTTTGACCACTTCCAATTTGCCTTGATTCATGGACCTGACATTCCAGGTTCCTATCCAATATTGCTCTTTACGGCATCAGACCTTGCTTCTACCACCAGTCACATCCATAGCTGGGTATTGTTTTTGCTTTGGCTCCATCCCTTCATTCTTTCTGGAGTTATTTCTCCACTGATCTCCAGTAACGTGTTGAACACCTACCGACCTGGGGAGCTCCTCTTTCAGTATCCTATCATTTTGCCTTTTCATACTGTTCATGGGGTTCTCAAGACAAGAATACTGAAGTGGTTTGCCATTCCCTTCT